>LPNX010783893.1:283168-301968 GCA_001517045.1 Pseudotsuga menziesii
AAGATGGCAAATGTAAAAATTAAAAAAAAAAACGTAAGTAAAAAAATAAAAAAATAATGAAATAAAAAATAAAAAAGAATAAGAAGAAGGATACTTATTCTCATCGTTGTAATAAATATAAAGAATTTAAATTTTTTTATTTTTCATATCCGAATGAATGATAAGAATATAAATGCATAAGAAGAAGAATTGAAGGAGCACTAATATAATACTCATAACTGTAGTTAAATATACTAGTAACAAGGGAAGGTGTCCTTTTTTTTTAGATTTAGTTTTTTGAAACTATTAAAGAGGCATCAAAGTTTAGGGAACAAGAAAATGCTTTCCATAGTTCACCTAAAATATAACTAGAACTCTCTCATTGTATAGAAAAATGTGTACATAGACATAATTGACAATTATAATCTATTACCTATCTGTTTCCTCTAGACATGAGTACATTAAGAATATGGCAAATGGATAAGACTCATGAAATAAACATGACATGCCAACTCGCTCCACTCATAAAAAAAGTTTTTTCGTAGTGATAATAATATGTTGCGCCCCATATATGCGACCTTGCAACCCTCCTTATAACTAAATTTAATGAAGTTGAAATTTTTTCTAGACCAAAGATATTAACAAAAACATTGAACTCTATGTTGAAAAGAGACATGGATTTAAACAACACTATAGATGACATTGATTATGAATATTGTGTGCAGTGACCAAGTGGACAAATTATTGTTTGTAGAAAAATGACCATGACGTAGATACAATAAACCCTTCAATGCCTCCTAGCATGATAACTCAAAACTTTAACCAATAGTTGTGAAACCTTGATGGTGATGCGAGGGATTCATTTTGGGGCTTTAACAATAATTTTAAAGTTTGTGAACTACATGCATTTAATTTTTTTTAATGCTTATATCCAAGTAGTATCATGGTGTTTTTCATTAGAATTCAACATCTAGCTTGTTTATGTCATCAATGGTTCGTAAGGAATTTCAACATCATTTGATTCTTATCAGCAATATATCCAATGTGTATACAATGTAGTACAAAAATGTAGTGAAATGTTTTAAATACTAAAAATACTTTGCTCCTTCATATATAATTTTTAATTTTAAAAACTACAATTATGTGATATGACTTTGAATTTACATTAATTTTTATCTTAATCGTCATGTTCTATTCTGTGCTAGGCTGTGATCTTTAAATATCTAACCCTAGGATCTATACCATAGGTAGATCATATTCCTGAGAATCCAGGTCAAGTGGACACAACTCGTCTAAGTTCAACTCATCAACTGAATTGCGTGCATCATTGTCATAGTATTCTTTTTGCATTGAACCAATGAGAGCAATGATGCATGCAATTCAGTTGATCAGATGAACTTAGGTGAGTTGTGTCCACTCGACCTGGAATATCAGCACTACGATCTACCTATGGTATAGATTTTTGGGACAGATATTTAAAACCAGAGCCCAAGGAGGAATAGAACAGAATGATTAAGATAAAAATTAGTGTTACATTCAGAGTCATGTCACATAATTGTAGTTTTTTAAAATTGAAAATTATATACGAAGGAGCAAAGTATTTTTAGTACCTTTAGACAAATGAAAATGTGAGCATGAAAAAAAAATATGACCTCATTTCCTTGGGTTATATCAATGTCCATTGTTTACTCTTCAAAATTGTTATTGTGCCACACATTTGGAGTTAATTTTGCTAGTAAATTACTGAATGACATTAGAATTTACATCAATAACATGTGACTAATTGTTTTGGTGTCTCATAATGCTAAGAGTGGGGGAAAATAAATAAAAATAAAAGGTGGTATGACGATTGTGAGATCCGAAAAGCAAAAAGTATGGAAACTAAACATGATACTAATTCTCATTTTGACAAGAATTGAAAATGTTCAATGACATGAATTCAAATGGGATTCAAAATACAAGGTGTCCAAGCATCTTTTGGAAGACTTCATTAAATGAAACTTTACATGATGCATATGGAAATACAATGTCAATATCAAGCTATCAGTTCGATCAAGGTCTCTAAAACATAGAATTATATGATAATAAAATTTAATAAAACATAATTTTGATTAGAAGAATGATATACTCGTGGGTAATAATACATACCTTGAAGAAAAAACGAGTAAAAGCATTACTACTGCCACTTCCTCTAGATTTTATGAATAGATATTAGTCGTAGAGTAATTGGTGTTATAGATGTGATTGATTGGAGCCATACATGTGATCAATCACATCTATAACCCAATTACTCTACAACCCATATCGACAAATGAATATAAATGACCATTTTCTATCCAACAAACGAAGTGAATTAAATGATGGGTTTGTTGCCTATTTATAGAATATTAAAAGTGCTTGATCAAGGTCTTTTTAACCCTCAATCGAGCTATTTTTGACCCTCAAACGAGGGTTTATCAAAAGCTCAATCGAGGGTTTATCATAACTTTGATCGAGCATGTTACAAACCCTCAATTGAGGTGTTCAAACCTCGATCGAGGGTTTCATGAAAGCTCAATCGAGGTACATTTTTTCGTTTTTGTCGAAATCGCCTTGCCAAAAATTGTAACCCACCTCCATGGATGCACCTTGATGGATATCTAATTCTTTCTGTTTTATGGATATGGGTTGGGAAATAATATGTATATATTAAAACGTGAGAGAAATGATTATGTTGGTTTAGTATAGAAATATTTAAAACAAATATTTAAAGTATAGTAAATATTTAAAGTTTGTAATATTTTTACCCTCAGTTGCGGAAAAGACTCAATATTTGCGGAAAGACTCAATATTTTTACCCTCTCAGCGTTCCTTTGCACCTCTTGGTGCAAATGTTAATTACAACGTATTGGTATTTTGAGAGTTAATTTAATTTGAGACTTTAAATATGGGATAATTGCAAAAAAAGGATTATATTGGATTTATTTTTTCTTTTTCTATTTGATTAATTTTTAAATAGAAACAAAGTATATTAACAATCAAATATTTATTTGATTACATTGCGTTTTGAAATTATTTGATTTAGGAAAGTTATTTTGTTAAAAAAGAAAACCTTTAAATTATTAGTAATGATCTAAGACCATTGCTTTATTTTTTATAGTTTTACAATGGCATTCAAGATTTCACTAGCTATCATCCGTATAACATTTAGAGTTAGTTTAATTTGCCCGATATTCTAAATGTGTGTTACTCAAATAAGTTTGAAAAAAAAATCATTACAAACTGCTAAAAAAATGCATTTGTTTATTGTTAAGGAAAAAGTGTGTGCTCTTCAAGTACTTTGATATTTAGCTAATTTATTTTAAAGTTATTTGTAATATTTGATCTTTTCTTTTGCTGTACACACAATAAGTGCATACAAAATCACTATGGAAGTGAATATTTAATTCATGATGTCAAGTTCTTGTATTAAAAAAAAATTAATTCAAATTAATTTAATTTACTTTAAAGTTATTTTAATGCGATCTTCTCTTTTGTTGTACACACAATAAGTGCATACAAAATCTAATATTTAATTCATGATGTAAAGTTCATGTACTAAAAAAGAATTCAAATTATTTGTTCTTATTTGATGATTTAAAATAATATTTTTAGTTAGGATTACCACAACTTTATATTTTTGAGACATTGTTGTTATTATTTAGGATGCTTAAAAATCGTTGCTATAGGATATCATTTAAAACCCATTTAAAACCCCTTAAGTGTGCTCTTAGAATGGATAATGCCAAGGTTGGGACTAAGACACAATTGAGATACTAAGATTCCCTAATTGCTTTGTATTAGCTTGAATATAAAGTAACGTGTTGAACATATCCGTGAAGAGGTAACTTACATGATTTTATTTAATTAGTTCATACACATGTGGCTTAATTTGTAGGGGGAGTGACATGTGAGGCACATAGTTACTATCCACTAGGATTTTCACCTTCTGCCCTTCACTATAGCCATCTCTTGCATATCTCCACTCATTCTATTAATGGTGGACCTCATCTTCCATCAATTAGAGCGTATGGAAGGTCCTTGTCTAACTCTTTATTTGTTTCTCATAGTGGACCTAACTGTTGTTTGTTGAGAAACATTTGGAAGAGTATTTATTTTCATCTTTTAAGTCATTTGAATATCAACACCTTTAAGTGAATGAGTCATTTTATTTTCCTAGAGTGAATTGTGTTATCTTGGTTCTTTATTTGAACAAATTGCACCCATTTTTCATTATTCCAATTCAATATTAGATTCAATTAAAGTAATTTACTATTTTCCCTTCACTATTGTTTTGGAGATAATATTTTTTGAACAAGATCTTACACTTCGTTAAGTATTGCCTCATGTTCTTCTTAGGCATCCTCATAGGATCAGGGGACTAAGTTGTCCTTTTCTTTGTATCCATGGACATGTTATTTCTCTCGTTTAATGTGTAAAAATAAAACATAAACAAACCCCACTAGATCTCAATTTACTTAAAGTTCATCAAATCTGAGTTGTTCGGAGTTAGGATAACCCTCAACCATTTATTGAGCATCCACCTCAATCATAGTTCTAGCCAACAAATTTTTTCGAAATAATCGTAAAACCAATCCCAATGCTAATGCCAATGTCAATGTTAATGTAATTATTGATGTACATCACACACCAAACCTCTCAATTACGATTCGCTTAAATAACAAAAATTTGGCCTAAGCTTACCAATGATTCTATTTAACATAACCATGCCTTCCCTTCTATCCCTATCAAGCTAACTTTGAACATCCCAAAGTTTGAGGGATGTGTTAGAGAAGACCCATGTAATCACATCATTGTTGACAATTCTATACTATTATGCTTGTTTCACTGCACTCTCACCGTAGTTATTGTGAAATGGTATATCAAGCAATCTATAGCATCACATCCCAACTTTGTGTCCCTAATAAAAATGCTCCTTACCTTTTTTCAATTGCCCATTAGATTGACAATAAAGTTGAGGTCCTTATTTTGTATGCTATTTGACAACATTGAGGTCCTTATTTTGTGTCATGAAAACATAGCCACTCATATTATCAACTATATACATGAATGGCTTTGAAAAAGAAGCTTACATAGAATAAACTTATAGGATTTCACTATTATCCATCATGCAATTAGGGTAAGTTTTTGCAAAAATCCACAAACCAATATCTTGTGACCCTTCTCCTTGTTTCTTACGCTTCCAATGGAAATATACATTACCCTTATATTTGACTACAATAAGCTTGGACTCTGGTAGTATTATTTCAAAATAATATTTTCGCTTGTAGGGTTGTCTATGTTCTTAACCATGACTATATCAAGGCTCTTCAAATTTGAATCAAATTTTAATGCAAACATATAATCATCTCCCAACGTGTTGATAGGTAGGAACTCCACTTCTTCCTTCACTGAATAATGCCAATATGAATTGAATGTGATCATCATTAATCAATTAGGTCTTCTATATTTCTCTTTTATTGACTTACAATGATACTATGGAATGGGATATATAGTAAATGGACCTTGATACTAATGAAAATTTCGATATCAATGTATATATTCATTATCATGGTGTCTTTAAAAGATTGTAAAAGATTCCTACCATGAAAAGGTATCTGTGGAAAATTTGAGGGAGGAAAATATACTATTGTATTCCAAACTAATTTTACAGACGTCGTTTCAAATTAGGGCAGTACACCATTACTTCAACAATGGAATCTCTAGCCACAAGATAACAAAGTTCATTGCATAATACGATTCCATTGCAAACTGCTTCGACTTCGGATTTGATAGTCTCATTCAATTCTAGTGGATGAGGAAGGCACACAATTTAGGTTAACAATGGCTTTTAGTTGAGCATACCCCATTCACCTAACCCAATGTCCACCATCAAATGTTGGTTGCACCTTGTTAAGGTTGTGCCACTTTGCTTTGTTAAAAATACTATAATTTGTGATAGGGATGTCAATGTTCAAAGAATCCACAAGGACATATATCTTTGGAGGGTGTGGTTGTTGTTAACACCAAAAATTGTTCACCTAGATCTCTATGGTCCAAACCATAATTATACGTCATGATCCCACCATTATTTCCTCCATTTTGACCTTCACAACTAAAATTACACTAAAAATGGTCTTAAACATTATTATTCCTTCCCCCATAAATGTAGGGAAGTTGAGCATTTATTGTGACATAACCCCACTCTCTCCAAAAATGAACAAAAAACCTAAAATGAGAATGGATCAAAAAGCATGGATAAATACCTTGCACAATAAAATAACATGGGTGGAAAAAACTTGGATGATCCTATAAATACATTGTGAAGGTCTCCCCACAAACATTCTTTTAATTCCTTGATTCCATAAATTTTGGCCATTCCTTGATTCCAAAATTTTTGGCCATTCCTTAATTCCTGAGACATTTGAACCTCTTATCATTCCACACCTTTAGCCATATTATCCCATGTTGCACATCGATTTCTCTTCGCGCAACCCTTAATCCCTTTCCCATTGACAACCCTTTGTTGGAGAACACATGGAGACGAGGATCGTGGGAAGCCTACGGACCACTTCCTGAAATGGCTGTAGTGACCCATTTTAAAGGTATATTTTATTTTATTTCATTAGTTAGATTAAATATTATTGTGTTCTTATTGCTTATTACTGTAAGTCGAGGTTGAGAAATCCCTTGCATCATGAACTCTACCCTATGATCTGGCTGATCTAGTGTAGGTGCTTTTGCACGTAGTAGGGGAGAAATCTCCACTATAGTTTTGGTGACTCCACTTGCTTTATGCCCACAGATCTCTATTTTTGTAGATGTTTCTATTGGTTTGTCTTAATTGGGTACCTTCAGCTGTCACAGATCTGACCCCCCATGCGGAATATTCGAACCATTCATGTCACAGTGCCTGCCTGCCCAACCCAAGTCAACAATTTTTTCTCAAAAACCCCTTAGTTACAGTTGGATTGCACCTATCTGGTAGAAATTTGCAACCCAGGTCGCACCTTTTGGCCTGATAAGCACGACCTAAGTTGTGCCTTCTACCCCGATAAGTGCGATCTGGACCAAAACTCCAAAACACACTTGTCTAAGCTTCTAAAGCGATCTCGATCGCTACTGTGACCCAATTTTATGTGACCTGTTACACATAAACCCCTGTTTTGTGTGACTTAAATCTTTCAGATGATTTTTTGTTACGATCGTGATTGTTTTATAGTTATGTGTGATCCCAATCGCACTTGTTCCGCCGATAGGTGTGACCTGCATTTTTTCAGTCCTTTTTGTTTAAGACCCTTTTCCAAACCCCCTCTCTATGTTATACCCATTCCCTGACTGTTTCCTTCGAAATCTATTTGCTTACAGTCCCTTGGTTTATTTTGTGGTCATATTTCCCTTGTATGTGAGCCCCCTTAGTCAAGCTTGGTAGTTGATACCCCCTGTGTGTTTCCTACAACCTATTAAGTTCCTTATACTCTCATTTACTTGTGTACATTTTATTTTCTAGAAGAATTAGTTGTTTTGAAAAATATTTACTGTCATTGATTGTTATTTATTTTTCTACATTTGCGTCCCAATCGTGATATGGCTGGGGTTTAGATATTACACATCACTTGTGCAGACATCTCACACCCTAAATTAAAACACTTGGTTCATGACCCCAAGCTAAGCCTTAAATTAACTTAACTCAACCAACATTGTAACCTCATTCGAGGACCAAAAAACTATTGTAGTTAAGTTAGGACACTAGGGATAGGCATCCAAATAAAACCCCTTTGTCACTTACATCTGAGACATATTTTTTGTCCATTAGGGTACCAAAATACTCTACTACTTGTTAACACGATCATGAGCAGTCTGTCAGAGGCCCCCCACTCTGCGAAAGTAAGCCACAATGAAGGGGTTCTGGAAGTCGGGGTGGAATACCGCACTCCATTCTATACTGAAGGATAACCCTTCATAGTCCTCCTCGTGTATGCATAGGACCATATCGGGTGTCGAGTACTAAAGGGATGAAGTGCAGGAAACCACTCTAGACATGGAACAGGATTAGATCGAGGAGGGCCAACAATGGTGCTAGGACCGGAAGGCATGTACTATCAACCTGCACTTCATCCATTTAGTATCAACCTCCCTTATTTGGCATGGTTGATGAATGGCTCCATACGTCATGACCCATTGTGGCATCCCATGCCGACCAAACTCCCATTAGACATCCCTAAGTTTAAAGGAAATGCGAGAGAAGACCCCCAAAACCACATTATGTCATTCCACTTATGGTGTTCCTCTAGCTACATAGTGGATAATTCTATCCACTTGCAGCTATTCTAGCACACACTCACAAGTGTGGCAACCAAATGGTATATCGAACTGTCTCATGCCACTTATCCTGACTTTTCCTCGTTATCCTTGGTGTTCCTTCAGTACTTCCAGTTACTCGTTCGTTATGATGAGGGCATGGAAATCCTATAATCCTGTCGATCGAACACTACTACCCATATCACAAATCATATCCATGACTTGCGTTGTCAACGTAGCTTGTGTAAGCTCCAATTAGATTATAGTACTTTCCTATATTGGTTTCTTAAATCATTACTCCCCCCCATTGCCAAGGATGTTGCATCTAAGCACCCATAAACTGATTAAGAGTCCATCCTCAAGGCACAACAATTTGATCTAATTTATGCCCAATCGGGTTATTTGTATACCATCATACCTAATGCTCCCTGTGTTGGCTCCTCATGTCGATATATGTTGGGGGCATCCCATGTTGCTGATGGAGTCATTGGATCTATTACCTAGCATCCCCAACTACACATGGCCTCTCTTGTGATGCCACCTCATTTCTATAACACCCCTAGTTTTTCCAAACCTGGCTACACCCCTGATTTTTCATGCGTAGTGGCTCAGTCCAGAGCCACACCTTCATATGCATCTCCTACACCAGTTCCTCACATTTATGGAACAAATTGCTTGGAAACTATGTGTAACAGCGAGATGGTAGACTTTGCAGCCCCTCCAGTTGCTCCTGCCTATTACCCACCACCTGTGCAACCTACACCTGCTCCGCCCTTGACTCCTCCTGATTTTTAAGGACGGGTTTAATCTCAGCAGAAGCTCCCTAATCAACTCACCCCTAATAACCAACAAGGGCATGGAAGATGACAAAGAGGTAGGAATCCAGGAAACAACCAACCTCAAGGAGGTGTCCAACAACCCAACCCTTTGAATAACAACAAAGTTAATTCCCCTACACATAATCCCCAGCATCCACCTAGACCTAGGAAGAACCCTCAATTGCGGAGTAACCATCTGTGCACCATTTGTGACACTTACGACCATTATACACATCACTACCTCCACATGAATTGAGTCTACCATTTACTACAAACCGATAGTCAACGTGACCCCAATGTGGCTGATATGGCACAACCGAACCCAGCACCACAAGGTCCTCCACCTATGGTGTTGCAGAACCCATTACCAAATCAAGGGATGTTTGCAACCCATCCCGTGGTTCCACCAAATACCACAACCACTTCTATAGATCAACCCATTGATCCTTGTGTCCGTCACCTTATGAAATTATCATCTGATGTTAACCTACAGACTCGACGAAACCAGTATGGAAACACCATAGAAACCATTAATTCATCCACATTGTCTACCTCCACCACTCTCTATATGTCCCTACAATTGTCGAGACCCCCCACAGACGAGACTGACAAAGTACCGTGATTCCCTTTTTTCGCATCGCGAACAACCCCACTACCAGAGCTCCTTTCAATTATAGTATTGTTGACGACTTGGACCAGTGTCCCTCAACCATGTTTGCTCTGGAAGTCCTCAAAAAATTTTCTTCACAACTTAAATCTTTTCTCTCCTCTTTAGGTGTCGTTGATCCCTCTGATTCCAAGTTAATCACCTTCGACTTGGATAAAGGAGAACCTAAGATTCCATCATTCGTAGCCTTCTAGGTTCCAATCACTATCTGAAATTTGGTCATTCATCGATGCATCATCGATGAGGGGGGGGATTCCACCAACGTTATGTCAACCTTTGTTTGGAAAAAACTTGGATCCCCAATCCTTCAGCCTTCCACCACCACCCTTCGTGCTTGTGATGGTCGTGTTGTTCAACCATAAGGCGTTGTCATGAATGTCCCCGTTGAGTTGGCCGGTAAAATCGTGTTGATTGACATTGAGGTTGTTGACGGCCAACTTGATTACAACCTCCTCCTTTGACATAGTTATATGTATGAAATGCGAGTCATTGCCTCTACTGTCTTTCGACTCTTGATGTTCCCCCATGATGGGAAGATCGTGACCATCGACCAACTGGTGTATTACGATCCTAAGGGACTGACTACATAGGAACATGTTCTCCCTACTATCGACATTGCCATTGACATCGTCTCCATCCCTTCCTTGTTTGTCGTTGGATCGAGCCTATTTTCCAACGCTCCTTTGATGGACACCTTTTTGTCCCTACCACCTCCTCTTTTGACAACTTACATATCGGATTTGTGCACTATCACATTCGGTAACATTTTGACCTCCTCTCAACATCAGTCACAACACTAACCGTAGACCCCATGCAATTATTGGGGTTCATTCCTCATACACACTTTCCCCTTCCTTTTTCCACCTTCTAGAATTGTCAGTAAGGCAGTCATGGCTACTCTCAACCTTCCAGGTTTCACTTTGGGTATTCCCGTGTGGTACCTTAATCCCCCAACCCTTCCCTCGCCCCCACAGATCATGTTGACTTTAGTCCAGCCTATTGAGATGGTGTCACGCCCACCTCCTAGTACACAACTGAATTTTTCTCCTACTACTTCTGCCCCTCATCCTCCCATGAAGACTGGGTTCAAGGTGCCCAAAGCCCCGATAGAACCACATCCTCCTCCTACATGTGATTCATGTGATGTCCAAGGCCATGCAAAACAAAATCGTCTCGATTTTCCAATCCTTCACACCCATATGCACACAATAGTTGAGGCCGATGACGTTTTAGTTGTCAACATACCAACCATACCAACGGTGAAGAACAAATTGCTACAAACCAACCACTCGTGTGTAGTTTGTGGCCTATATGACCATTATTCCCACCATTTCCCAAACTTTCCTGAGTACCAGTCGTTCCTTAGTGACCTTTACAAGCACTCACGTGAGTCCAAAATCAATGTCCTTAAGGAGATCCACCCTCCGGACTCTTCCTCGGACACCATTTACACAATCTATACTTCCAGTATTCCTTCCCCCTCATCGACCGAGGAAGATCCACCTAATCTATCCCGACACCACTTTCATGATGACGAAGAGATCACTAAAACCGCCACTGGTTTTACCTCATTTCATTTAGTCCACAGCGTGGAGTCGGTTCTTCCCATTGAATTCCAGATCCTGTCACTCCGCCTTGCCGTCAAACTTCTAACTGATAATTCACCATTAGAAAAGCGCCTACTTTTGCTTGAACAAACTGATGAGGACCATTTTGCTTCTCTCCAAATGATGGAAGCAGATAAGACTCGATCGAAGTCCCATTATGAATCGAAGCATTGTGATCAATTCATACTAGGTTTCAACCAATCCATTAAGAATATCGTACTAATAATGGAAAAGGAGTGAATTTTACCTGAAAAATGAGAGGAAGACCTTCTTCAATTTCTACAGTGATCAAAAACTGAAAGAGCAGTTGCTCAAATGAGGGTTTCAGCACCTCCAATTTTCCCAGCAATGAAAGAGTGTTATGCATGGAGGCTTCAACGAAGAGGGCACCCTCTCCATTGCAGTCTACCTAGAGTTTACGGCCATCCTGAGTTTTCCTTGCCCAGCCTACAAGAGGGTAATAGTGAACCAACGCTTGTGACAGTGCATCACGAATAACCTTCACAGGATTTGTCGTGGCATCATATATATTATGAGACACATTGTTGTAAATAAGCAATGTATCGAACCTAATCTTGATGATGAGATGATCATCTAAGTCAGAAAGATAGAGGATGGTTTTGGGAGAAGGTTAGTAAGGTGGCACCATGACAGTCCCTGTAAATGTTACAGGAAGATGAACTTAGGAGCAATTTTCCTCTGTATCAATGTTCTCCATTGACAGATACTAAGCTCCTCTTCTTCTATAAAAGAGGAGGAGGATCCTCTTAAATTGATGGGAGTAGCATTGGAATGGATTGCATATTATAATTGGAGGGAATCCACATCTCCAACGACTGGCATTTAGTTGGAATGCTTACACATTATTATTAAGCATAACAGTTAATGTTATCAATATTACTTAACTGTTTGACGAACAAGGCCTTCACACCTTATGGTTAATTTGATCATCTAATATTTTAAGAGATCAGTGTTTTTTTTAAAAGAGTAAGCTAAATTCTAGACCATTTGTATTTTGGTGGGTTTTTGGCAAAACTTCTATTGAAATTGTTGAAATTGTGGTTTTGGGTTGTTGGAATTTCCTATCAGGGTGCCCCAGGGTTAATCCACATTGTTGAATCCATTCCTATAGTTCAAATTGCAATTCTAGCAACAAAAACTGCATTTTCAGATTGCAACTCTAGCAACAGAAACTGCATTTTTAGCAATTGGGGAAAATGACCAAAAATATCAAATGTTAAACTCATATATATATATATATATATATGAGATCAAATGTTAAACTACCATAGATATATGGCAAACCCACATCTGCCAAGCACTGAGAGGGATCCATTTCTTAGGTACAATCTTTACATGTTTAGAACAATTTACACCTCAAGAATTTCCATCCCATCGCTGCTCAATAAATGTTTATGATGGCTTTATACTGGTTTTAATTTTTATTTTACAAAGCAACATGGATTTTTAATTACTTTTCATTTGGTTCTAATTTTATGAGCCTAAATGATTTTTTAAATTAATTTTTTATTATTATTGGAATGTAACATAAGGTTATGTTCTGTGACAACATCTAAAAATCTCCCCATAATAGGCTGACAACCTTCAAGATTCAAGATTCAAGATTCAACGTTAAAAATTGTTACTTGTTATTAAGAAAAAACTTGAATTAAAGACAACAATAATTGTTCTAACTACCAAAAATTTATCCAAACTACTCAAAACTAAAATCATAGATTCACATTCTAAAATCCAACAAAAAAAACTATATATAGCTTCATTATCATTCATATATATATATATACAACAACCAAAACCTCATCCACTACTCTAACCTCAATTTTATTTTATGAAATTACATAAAATAACCAAAACCCTTGTACTAACATAGATGCGATCTATTTATCCATGAAATTTAAAATTATAATCATTCAAAAAAACTTGTTTGACTAAAATTAGTGAGCCTTACTAAGCATGAAAAAACATTTTGTCATCCCATATTCATAAGTTTTTTTTACCTAAAAAAACATTATTACTTGTTATTATCAAAACTTGACTCAAAAATAATAACAAGAGTCACGAGGTGGCAATGTCTCCGAATAAAATTAAAGTTACAATGTCCTTATTATATCTCTTGTGACAAGTCAGAGTTACATTACATTTGATTGCTAGGAATTTCGCACATGACAATAACTTTACCTCAAGTGATTTAACGTACTCTAGTTATTTGATTAAGGTATTGAAAACAATTAGTTTACTACACAATTCTCTACAACTCTTCTCTGAATCCTTTATTTGATTAAGGTATTAAAACATTTATTTTACTACACAATTTTCACAAGCTCTTCTAAAAAACTTTTGTTGTTTGACTTAGGTATTAAAGACAAAAAAAAATGTGAACCATTATTGTATTGCAAATGGGGCATGAATAGTTGTCATTTTTTCATTTGTCTTATTAAATTAGAAAAATTATCCTTCACTATGGGTGTTATTGTTCCTTTTTAGTTTTTGCATTAACAATAAACATAACAATCATCAACAAATTAATTACTATCTATAAAATATACTATAATCATAACGAGACTTTTTTTTCTTTCAGAAATCTATTTATTTTTAATAAGGTTTTGTAATAAGTTAAGTTGTGAAAAGATTTTTTTTTCTTGATATTATAAAATAGTATACATTGATATACATAGTACAAACGTATAAATACTTTATAAAAAATTAAAAGTAAAATTAATTATTATATGAATGTATTATTGATTTTCACAATAAATTTTACAATAAAAAAATATTGTTTCCTATTAATATTTTTACCTTGTGCTATTTCAAATGTACATTTTAAATAAGTCTAGCATACTTAAAGTTCAAATACATAAAATTAATTATATAACTTAGATACCTCTTATTTTTCAAAAATAAAAATTAAAAAGTCAAACTACATATTTGGGATGAAAAGTAGTTTAAATAAAAAATTTATTATATAATTTTTAGTTAAATTGCAAATTTTTTATTTTTTGAATTTGTATTTTTAATACATAAATAGATTCAATTTCTTCAAAATCCTTTTTTTATTATGAAATTTTGAAAACAAAAAAATATCAGAATTATTTTGGCAATATTAGGACAGAACCCATATCTCATCAACAATTACTATTATAAGAATGTGAATCGATCATAACACATCAAATAACATTTGATATCTTCCCAAAATAAAATTGGATCTTGGAGTGGTGTTTTAATGATGTAAATGTTTTTTTGGTATTCTAATGATCATCAACAAGCTATACCTTACATCACAAGGCCTAACTGTCCAACTTGGGTATTAGTCAATTTTGCTTTCTTCTGAGATGTCACAGAAAATGTTTGTTCAGCCGGGAACTCTACACATTGCAGAAAGTGATTATCTTGGGTTCCATTAAGTTGAAGCATTTTTAACTAAGGTGTGCCTTATTTCTAGAATTTGACCAAGGAACTTACATTTTTTTGCAAGAGATTGTATTCATATACTTGCCTAGCACCAGAAAAGTGACTAGTTTCAAGAAAACTCCGCATCATTGGAAGAGTGGGATGTTACTTGTTAGCCTTGATACTAATGCATATCACCCAAGTCACAGTAAAACATGGGTATCTAAAATGTACGAGGCATCCATTGATCCTTAACTATATCAATTTAAAAGCGAAACAACCAAAGAGAAAGAAAAGGAATCCAGAGCAGAATATAATCAACGCCCAATAATGTTGGTTATTAGCTAGAATAACCAAGAAATGTAATATAATATCAATAAAACTGGAGCATGTTTAGTGATTCTAGAACACTTGCAGGAAAACAATAACATCAAACAATGCTGGAAAACAGAAAGTAGTATACACAGGGAAAGGAGTAAAGATAGAAATGTTGTCGAACCTCTAGGAGTAGGTTAATTTTCATATTATTCAATGCATTACCTCTTAAGGCGGGCACAATATCGGCCTATCACTTAAAACTTTTGAAGTATTTGAGACATTAACAATTCATCAATGTCCCATACTTTATGCTAAAAGAACTTTGAAGATGGTTGTAAGGATGAAACCGGGTAGACGAGCTATCCTAGCACATCATAGATTAATAAAGCTGCTGATTTAAGATGCTCTACAAAGGAAATGACCAAATCTAACCCGAGACTTACTCATCAATCACCCAGCTGAAGGAACTATAAAATAAGTGTTGACTGCTAAAGAGCCCCCACATGCAGCAGATCTGGTGCTTATTGCTATGAAAACAACAGAACCCAGCAGTATAACTCAGAGGATAAGCAAAAGGATATCTCCCTAGCCTGCTTAGAAGCCAAAATTGAAAATCCCTTAAGCTACAGTAGAAGTTTCCTCATCTTGCGTTGAGAACCCATACATATTTCTGAATCTTTGCATCGAGAGTAGCCTGTCACTCCAGGGGTTTCAATTATAGAATAAAAATCAGGCATAAGCATCTGTGTTGCTGACTCGGTACTCCTAGTAAGAATGATTAGTAAGAATGATAAGAATGAGCAGGTTGAATAAGAGTATCTTGAAGCTCGCCACGACTGTAGAATTTTAGGAGTTTATGAGCCAGATGTAGATTTACAAGGGTGAGAAACCAAGTGGGGACATGATGAAACATCACTGGCCTATCATCCAATCATCTTGGCAAAGAAAATTGCCTACTTGAAAGCAAAAACCCTGAAAGAAAATTGTCTTGTGAAAAGAACTGAAATGCTGAAATAAAATTGTCTTGTGAAAAGAAGTGAGTTCGAGTTTACAGAAAGGACAGGCAATGAAGACACTCACAAAGAACTGAGTTCGAGTTTCCAGAAAGGACAAGAAATGAAGACACCGCCATTAATCCAAGTCCAGAAAGGACAAGAAATGAATACACCGCCATTAACCTGACCTCATAAATAGAGTAGACAGGTTATTCCAATGCCCAAGTCTATTTGGAATTTTCCTCAATAGACATTTAAGGCTCCCATAGTATGCAGTATTGCCGAATCAATAAACAAAAGTATTGCTACAATAAAAAACAAGAAAAATAGCTGCAAAGCAGCTAGTCCCTGCTCCAAAATAATGTTTATAATTTGTATAATTGGTTATAAATTTTTTTTTTAAAATTATTAGAAAAATTTAGTTAGGTGTTCACAATTGCTTCATATCTAATATAGAACATTTGAATGGTTTCATTATTTGAAGTAGAACATTCGAATTTTCTTTTTATTTATTGCATTTAATGCAAAGTGCATTAAAAGATAAGTTGGACTTGGTGTTTTAAGTTTGAGCAGTACTTTGAGCAGTAGACATTCGTAGAGGAATTGAGTAAGTTGACATGGTTATTTTGATGAATGGAAATTGGTCTCGATTGAATAGTGAGAAAATGCATTGAAAATTTTGTAAAGAGAGGGGAGAGATGAGCATTTTTACTGACATAAGTAAACTCTTGGAAAAATTCCTTTTTGAAAAAATATATCTAGCCATTGTCTTGAAATTTATATGAGAGGTTTAGTTAATCCATTCAAGATGTGCATAAATAGAAAATTGTATGCACAAGTTTCGAATGCATTGGACAGGTGGAATATGGCTATAGTGGTTGTGATTTAGGAAAATAAGTATTGATCCCATAAAGGGGTAGAATTCATTGATGATTCACATATCTTTATTTTACACCATCAACATTGTCATTATGTATAGATGGCTTTTTTTCAAACATGAGAAGAAAATTAAACATGCTATTATGCCTTAAGATGCAAGGGAATAAATATAAAAGTTTTCACAAATTCTTCATTTCTATATGCATGTTTTCATTGTAAGATTGGAATCCTCCCTATAAATTTGTGGGGATGTAAAGAATTTGAAGCATTATTATTAGGACTTGAAAATGCTACATAATTGGTTCATTTGCAAAAGAGATTCCATGCTTTACTTTCCTTTAACGTCCCATGCTTTACTTACCCTTAACAAGCAATGGAATTATTATTGGAATAATTTAACAAAGACACAATAAACAAATAAAAAATGCATTCATAAAAGAGAGGAAACAACATTTTTGGAGTAGGTCAAAAAGTGTGGTTGTGGGATTCTGCTCATGCAAAGAAAATTAAACACAACCAATTTTAAAAATTATGGTTAGGCCCCTAGGCGATCGCCTCGATCATGGGATCATGGGTCATAGTTCGTACGTACTTAAAGAAAAAAATGACAAGTTGTTTTCCTACACTACTTATGGGTATCACTTAAAGCACTATATGAATCTCGCTACACATTTAAGAAAATATAATTACATATTAATTTTTAATTTTTATTTTTGAGGTTTGTTTTCACTTTTTATATCATTTTTCTTTTCCATTAATCTTTTAGCTATTGAGAAAGTTGATTAAACAATGATTAAGATAAATTCCACTCATTGCACTCATTGTTGTTGTGGATATACAATGGTCCTCAAAGTTGATTAAAGAATGATTGAGATAATTCCCATACATGTTAGGCTTTTGCACCAACTGTTGTTGTGGATATAGACATACAAGACGAACAGGTGCCTTCCGTTATGATAAATTTGTTTTATCTTTCCTTTATTACAATACAAGTTTTCCTTGTCAAAAAGTGGTTATTAAAACCCTCGCCAACCCTTTCCTCAATCCCATGCTTCGTTACTTTGCCACAAAACAACATTCTAGCATATACTTTTTATTCAAAATTTTCAAGCCCTCAATCTCCAACCTTTCTTGGATCTATTTCAACTAATTGATTCCTTCCAAGAAACCAATGATTCTAAGTTCTAGGAGGCAATAAAGAGCCCACCCTACAAAGTAGCAAGTTGTTTACTTGAAATTCAATGCAATAATTAAAAGCTTGCCAAGCATAATCCACCCTATGGAGTTGTTTACTAGAAATTCAATTAAACGATTAAAAGCTTCCCAAGCTTAGCAAATTTATCTCCCCATCTTCATAAGCCATTGTTTAAATGAAAAGAAAAGCGGATTTTCAAGGAATATTTTATTGCAATAAGCATAACCATATCACATGCATGGAAGCAATGTGGTATCGTTGCAAGATTTAAGTATTAAAAAAGGTTTGGGAAGGATGATAATGATAAGTTTTCCAGTATTACAAAATATGGAGGCCATTTCATAAGTATCACATGGATGGAAGGAATGTGGTGTCGTTGCAAGATTTAAGTATTAAAGGTTTGGAAAGGATGATAATGATAAGTTTTCAAGTATTACAAAATATGGAGGCCATTTCATAAGTTTTGAATATGACATAACCTCTAATGCATAGTGTAGACTTCGATAAACAATCTTCATTTTTGACATATTTTAAATAGTTATGCCTTGTCCTCCACATACATATTTTGGATGGTATACATTAACTTGAAGTTATGGTCAAATTGGTCAAATTAAT
>LPNX010783893.1:306451-344711 GCA_001517045.1 Pseudotsuga menziesii
TTAAAAATAATCTTACCTCTTACTTAAATATACTATAATAAAAATATTTATATTATGAAATTTCAAAATAAAAATAAATATCACTCTAATATATTTACACATTGCAAGATATTTTATTATTAAATATAGACATGGCAATTGAAACTAGATGCTAAATGTCAACAGATGACTGTATAAAAGAGATTATGTAAATCATTTTGAAGAAGTAGAAGAGCACTCATTGGCATATGAGAGTGATAGAAAAGCAAATAATTATCTCTATTTTGATTACGACTACATTGTCAAAATCCTTATGTCATCCATAGTTGGGATACTTTTGTTGAATTTAAATCTTTTTATAGTGTTTTTGGTTGAATATAGACATAGAAGTTGAAGCTAGAAGCTAAATGTTAGTGGATGATGGTATAAAAAATATTATGTAAATCATTTAGCTAAAGTAGAAGCACAATCATTGACTTATGAGAGTGCTAAACTGCAGTGTCATTGACTTATGAGATTTATGAGATTGCTAAAGCACATTCATTGACTTATGAGAGAAGCACATAATTATCTGTATTTGAATTACAACTGTAGTGTCAAAATCCTTTCCATTTATGCCTAGAGACATATCCACATATGGTAATGTTTTTGTTAAATATAATTCTTTTTGTTTTTTAATAGACATAATAGTTGAAGCTAGAAGCTAAATGTCATTAGATAACTATATAAAAGAGATTTTGAACATCATTATAATGATTAAAGGAGATAAATGTCATTAGATGACTGTATAAAAGATATTTTGTACATCATTATAATGATTAAAGATTTAAGTTAATGTTATTTGTTAACAAAATACATCAAGAAAACTTTAAAGATATATTTAAAATAAATAGAACTATTCAAGACCAAAACAATAATCAACATTTAAATCACAAAAAAAATAAAAAAAAGATGTCAAAATGAAATTTATATTCAATAAAGGTATTTCAAATTGTTGCAAATAATTATTTTAAGAGCAAAAGAGAAAAGATGGTGCTTTGTACCTGAAAGAATACAATATTCAATCACTGTTCTCTAAATCTTCCTTTCAGAAATATTATTGTATGACTTTAATATTGCAACAAAGAATTCTTCTAAAAGCAAAAGAGGAAAAATGATGCTTTGTACCTAACAGAATACAATATTCAATCACTCCTATCTCTAATATGCCTTTCAAAAATATCGGTGGCAATTGTATGACTTTAATATTGCAAGCACCTTTTTTTTTTAAATGGTTCCAACAATAAGGAAATCATAAACATATTAAACTGGAACATTCATGTATATCACATTGAAAACTCCTCTACCTGGGCTCTCTGGCCACAGACCAATTAAATTAAAATGAAGAATAGTTATTTTGTTAAACACTTTACTATACCATTAAGTAATTAAAATTAACATACAACTATAAAATTTTCAAAATAAAAAGGTGGTTTTTTTCATGTGTCATTCATGACAATTGAGGGTAGACCAATTAAATTAAAATGAAGAATAGTTATTTTGTTAAACATTTTACTATACCATTAAGTAATTAAAATTAACATACAACTATAAAATTTTCAAAATAAAAAGATGGTTTTTTTATGTGTCATTCATGACAATTGAGGGTAGATGATCCATCTAAACATAAACCAGTAAAAATGATATTATCATTAAAACTAAGAGATAAGAGAATAGCTGTGTCGACCCCATCTCACTCAATAATCAATTTCGAAAAATAAAAAAATATAAATAAAAAAATTTAAAAAAAAAAAAAAAAAAAATGTAAGTGAAGGCGTTACAAACAATGCCAGTGTTGACCCCATCTCACTCAACCTAATCAATTTGGAAAAATAAAAAAATATAAATGAAGGCGTTACAAAACAATGCCAATGTTACACCTGCACGACATTAAAACAAATGGCATGACATTACCTGCATGACATTAAAACAAAGGGCATGCCATTGAAACAAATGGCACCTACTACGTTCATCACACGATGTAATACTCTCCAAGCTTAACTACAGCCATGCTCGCAAATTCAATCTGCATGTATAATCCAGATTCATGCTCAACTGCATTGGAGCTGAGATATGCAAAGGCCTTCTGCATTGGAGCTGAGATATGCCTATGGGAGTTCCTCTTAGTGCCACTGTTTATGTATCGGATTTAGCAAGGGAGAACTGTGTGCTGAATATTTTCTGTGGCCCAGAACTCACCGCCACATCACAGAGCTTTGATGTTGATTCTGAATTTATTAAGGTGTTAGTGGAATGGACGGACGATTTTTGCACTAACCATGTCAAGAAAGCGATAGATTTAGTTTCTTATTTTTCTTGATTTGAATTTACTGCGAAGTTGATATATACTCCAAAGTTCCATGAATGGATGACGATGTCATTCTTTTACCTATTTTGAGTTTTTGTTATCATGTCAATAATTTCAGAACACATTCTCAGGGCAAGATGGCTCACAAGTATTCTAAGACATCTCTTCTTATAGAGAGATTAGGTACAAATATTCTGTTTTGCTACTGTTACAGTGGCAATTGCTTAGATACAACGCAATTGCATAAGTGTCTACTTTGGAATTTGTGAGTTTTAGTTTGCAAAATTATGCAAAATTATATCAAATGGAAAGCTCAACCATGGTTCAAGGGTTTGCAGAGCATACAGGCCTAAGGCTTTCAGTTTCTTCCTCCAACAAATTACAGCTGGGCTTGAATTTGTTGGGCTTCTCCAAGCATCCAACAAGTAAGCTCAAAGTCCATTTTAAACTAATTTACAAAGTACAAATTACAGCTGAGCTTCTCCAAGCATCCAACAAGTACAAGCTCAAGGTCCATTTTAAACTAGTTTACAGAGTAAAGTGTTTTTTTCCTATGGAAAACCAATTTAACTTAAACAATGTTGTTTTTGAAGAGGGATGGTTCAACCTGGAACAAACTCCTATCCGTTTAGTCAACATAAAACATTTATTTTCATAATTTTATTTTATACATCCATTGATGTGCAGGTAAAAGTCAGAATCCATTGTGGGGTGGAAAAGTCAGAATCCATCATATTACAGGTCAAAGGCCATAGGTCTAATTGGCCATAGGTATAAATTGGGCTTCATTGCGTGCTAACTCTTCTATAAGGGTTTATTTTGGAGTCATATGTTCTTTTGAGTATCAAAGGTAAGCCTCCTAACATACATGATCCATTAACCATTAAAGATCAATCCGTTTAAATAAAATTTAGCTATAGGATCAATAGATATATTGCACATGTAAAATAGAGGATCGCCCATTTCACATCTGATATTTGGTATTCCATAAGGTTTTCATAATGAAGGAATAGGAAAGCTCCCTGCCCTATATATTTTCTAATGACATGCTTTTGTATATTGGCTAATGATATCTTAATACTAAACTTCCCTTCATTCAAAAAACCATTACCATGCATTTATACAACCAAACTCATATTTGCTTGCGGTTTCTTTCCTATAGTGTACATCGTCATCACTCCCTTTTCTCAATTCGCTAGTTACTATGCTTAGTTGATGTAGTTATTACATCTATCACTCAAATTTATTGCTTCAAGCTTCTTATATGAAATCAATTACTGCGGCTACTCTGCTTAGTTGTCGTAGTTATACATCTATCACTCGAATTTATTGATTCAATTTTTTTTTGTATGAAATCAAATTTGCCTATATTTTAAAGCATGAGCAATCCTCTCATGGGAATTTAACCTTTCTCAATAAATAACTACCACTATAAACATCTTATGGTAAAATCAGAACTTAATACTAGGTATTGGGATTCAGTGTCTTTATGAATAAAAACACTTATTGCAGTCTAACATATATGCGACAATGACGGCACCATACTTTATAATTTAAATCATGGCTTCCAATTAAGTAATCCTCTTATGAGCATTTAACCTTTGTCAATAAATAAATCTAAGCATCTTATTGTAAAATTAGAACTTAATACCAGCTACTCGAATTCACTGCCTTTATGGAAAAAAAAGCCTATTGTAGTCTAAACTATCTGTGACAATGGCGTCACCATCCTTCACATGAGTGCTACAACAAGCAAGGTTGGTCCTTTTTCAACAACTAGAAGATGAAGATGACTTTAAGAAATTTAAATTTCTAGGAAACTTCAGGAGAAGTTACAATAACGGTGTTTTTCAGAGTTGCTGTGGAATTGGTAATTCTGTTGAATTAGCAATTCTCTGCATGACGCTACTTTGGGGGAAATGACCCTGGATTATGCCTGCTGTCTTTCAACAAAAGAGCCCTTTCCCGTACAATGTCAATTATTTAGCGGTTGGGTGGTAACTTTCCCAGGAAAACAGTTTAGTTCGTGAATTGCTCAAACAAGTTTATTAAACCCTCTTCATCCCACCCCACCCCAGCGAAACCCCACCTCAAGTTTTGTCAAGAATAGTCAATGCTCAGAACAAGAAAATAATAAGCTCATTACTACGGATGAGAGAATCATTAAGGATGATAACTCGTTAAAAGTGTAATCCAACCAAAAAAAGTGTTATTGTTGTCCATCAAGGAAATGACATACCTTTGTGTTCTTGGGTTTTGAGAAACTCTAACCAGCATTGAACTCAGAGACCAAGTGCTGAGCAGTGTTCAAAATTGAACCCTTCACAGCCCTTCCAAAGGGCTCTATCCCTTCCTAGAAGTGTAAAGATAGAATTGCCCTTCAAAAAAATTTAAATTCTTAATTTTACCCTTCCAATCAAGAGGGGCATAATTTATATCAACATTTCAAAAGAAGGGCAACATTTGAAATTACCCATCCATATAAATTTGTCAATATGTTGAAATTCCTTTGCTATAAAGTTCAACTCATCATTCAAAACATTGGAAATATGATAAATTATAATCACGATGGGTAGCATGATCATGATGTAATCTCCCTCCATCATTCCAAACATTTGTGGTTTCTCACAACATTTGTCCTCAGCACCACCAAAATACATCTAAAAATTACTTGTCTTTACATCCTCCTCTCTTTAAATCCTCATCTCATAGTCATAACTAAGGATTGTTATGCATGCAAATCCTCACCTTATAGTACGAATTGAGGCAAATAATAAGAGACAACTATAAGTAAGTTTTATATTAAATTTACCATATAAGTCTTTAATTAACACTATCAATTGAGATTTGACACATTGGATTGTTGTGATGTGACACTCTCTGGTATGTAGTATTTTTTTTCATGTTTTTTAGTTGTGTATTATTTGTTCTTAGGTGCCTAATCCTTATTATTCTTACATCTCTCAAGCTTGGATTGCACGTGAATGCCCCGATATGGCTATGGCATAGTCTATGTAGTTTTTTGGTATAATGAAGCATCTCCAACTGGAAAAAATACAATAGAATAGTTGTTATGTTACTGAAATGTAAAATTAATGATACACATATGACAACTTAATGTGTTCAAAATAAGTTTTATTGAAAATATATCATTTTTTCATGTAGATATTACGAAGTGCTCAATTGTAAAAATTTGAACGAACAATATTTGTCTTTTGCATTTTTTTGGTGAAAGGGTTCATATAATTTATACTTGTCAATTAAAGTACAATTATTTATTTTGATCTTCATCTATGAAGGGATCAGAAAATAAATACCCTTCCAATTGAAATTAAAGACCCACCCTTCAAATTTGATCACTAGCGGTGAGACACGAGAAGCCCTCCAACTTTCGGCGGGGATCCGTGACCATTGCAAATGCCCCCTTTCCAAGCTATCGCAGCATATGCTACAACTCTGCAGAAGCCATAGAAAAAGGTCATTTCTAGTTGAGGAATTGTTGTGCATGTGTTTGTATTTGTTGTACCTACTGCTTTTCCCAATCTATTAAGGAGATTAAGGAGAGGGAAGGAGTATAGGTAAAATCATTCAGCACAACAACATGTAGTGAATAATCTAAACTGGCCCGCCTCAAATAAACATCCATTACGCTAAATATTTCAAACCCAGCTCTGATAAAACTCCAACAAACTAAAATATTCAAACCCAACACAAAAAAAGCTCCAAGAAGCTGACATATCCAAACCCATATCAAACATAATTCAAAAAAACGCAATGTACGATAGAAAACACCAATTTTCAACAAAAATCTCACAAATAATTTGAAATCCAGTCCTTGAACACCAGAGTTCTTTAATGAATTTACAATTCATCTACAAATGAATACAACAACCTGAATCATTCAGAAAGCCACCTCAGACCTCTTACCACTGTGTAAAGAGATCATTGTAGTAGCTAACACTGATGACTAGAAACCGGGAAACGAGAGAGAAGAGTTCATGAACACATAGTAGAGTGAAAAGGGATCAGAGGAAGGAAGGGCAACATCCTTTAAACAACTAGGGACTGCTTCTTCAGTATTATGCCCTTAATAAAATATGTCAAGAAGAGGTGGCAATGGAAGGGTAACAGAGGGTAACAACGCTATCGTAAGCCTGTAGGGGGTACTAAATCACTCTCTAACTCTTTACAAGGTAGTTTTCTTATGAAATCCAACCTCCACTGTCCATGACCTCGACACGATCTTCCATAATACCATTACAACCCTGCAATAAATTAATTGAGCAAGAGCCCAGCAATAAATTAATTGAACATGTATGTACCAAAACCTGTCTAAGTAAATTCCCTGGTTCCGTGCATCACCCTCAGCACCACCAACACAGAAGACGAGGAAGAGGCCAAGGACAGGCCCCATTAAACTGCACTCAATGCATCCCTGGATTCCATCAATGTGCCTTAAAAACTGCTTCTATCAGCAACACCACCAACCCCTGAGGTTGGCATTCCAAAGATTACGTCACTCATCCAACAACCAATCAAAAAATTCTAAAATTAAGTAATTTAATTTTTTTTTAAACTTTTGTAAAGTTAAACATTAGGTTTTTTTTTAATTTGAGAATTGCTACTGCCAAAAAAAATAGGGCTGACCTATATATAAATGTCTCCCGTCGGGGACATAACAAATACTCTCCTTCGCTTCGACTTATCGCAATGAAGACACCCCATTAAGTGCAATAAATCAAACGTCCACCACAGATAGTAAATACTAAATGTGACAGTACTTTGCATAACGTAATCCCACCACCAACGTCTAAGAACAATTTTCAAGGCATGACGTCATGCATTCCAAGCCAATCACACTTTGCCAAAATTACAAACATGTAAAATTGTTTTAATATTTTTTTTTGAAATTAAGGGTATACATTTACAAACTGTAATCAATTAAATGGTACGGTGACAAATTAATCCAAGTAAACCATATATATATGTCCGCTTCATAGACATAATAACTATTCCGGATTATTTCTAAAATTTGTATAAACCACTAAATTCAAGATTGAAAATTAATAAAAAAAAAGTTTTATTTTTGTATAATTTTTTTACTAAAATTTTATGAATGTTTAAAAACTAAACTTATTCAGTCGTTAATCTAAACTATCTATGTTTTTTATCGAATCATTTAACAATACATGATTGGACATTGAAGCACCCCATCCAAACATTCATTAGAAATATTCACAAATTTAAAATTTATTCAATCATTCACCTTTACATTATTGTACATTGAAGCACCTCTATCAAAACACTTCATAAAAAAAGATTTTCTCAGAAAAGACATTTAAATACCTACCATCACGTCGGTCGATGGTGAGTCTCTAAATATGTCATCTTATTGATGATATTTCCATGTGCAACATTATTTTGTGAAGGATGTCCCTAGTTGATAAAGGATATTATATTTTTTTTAAATCACTATTTTTAAAATATTAATAATTTTTTTAAATCACTATTTTATTTATTTATTTAATTATAACATATTTTTTTTAGAGTTAATTTAATTTGAGATCATAAGTGTGAGATACTTAAAAAAATTAAGGTTTATATTTGGACTATTTTTTCTTTTTCCTATTTGATTACTTTTTAAATAAAAACAAATTATATTAACAATCAAATCTTTTATTTGATTATTGGGTTTTGAAATTAGGAAAGTTATTTTGTGAAAAAAGTAAACATTTGACTTCTGAGTATTGATCTAAGACCATTGTTTTATTTTCATAGTTTTAGAATTCATTCAAGATTGCACTAGGTATTATTTGTATTACATTTAGAGTTCGTTTAATTTGCTAGATATTTTAAATGTGTGTTTCTCAAATAAGTTTGGAAAAAAATCATTGTAGTAAATTGTTTTAAGAAAAGAATGTATCGTTTATTAGTCAAGGAAAACGTGTGTGTTTTTCAAGTACTTTTATATTTAGTTAATTTACATTAAAGTTATTTTCATGTGATCTTTTTATTTTGTTGTACACATAATAAGTGCATGCAAAATCATTACGGAAGTGAATATTTAATTCATGATGTAAGTGTATCTATTAAAAGAAGTTAACTCAAATTAATTAATTTTTTATATTTATAATCTAAAATAATTTTTTTAGCTAGGCTAATTCATAATTTACCACAACTTTATACATTTGAGACGTAGATGTTATTATTTAGGGTGCTTAAAAATCATTGCTATAAGATATCATTCAAAACCCCCTCAAAAATAGGGGTGCTCTTACAAAGGATAATGCCAAGGTTGGGACTACACGTTTGATTGAGACACTTGTCCCTTTCATACTAAGATCCCCTAATTGCTTTATATTAGCTTGAAGACAAAACATAACATGTTGAACATATCCATGAAGAGGTAACTTACATGATTTTCTTTAATTAGTTCCTACACAGATGACTCAAGTTGTAGGGGAATGGCATCTAAGGCACATAGTTACTATCCACTAGGATTTCCACTTTGTGCGCTTCACTATAACCATCTCTTTCATACATCCACTCATTCTATTAATGGAACTCATCTTCCATCAATTAGACCGTTTGGAAGGTCCTTGTCTAAATCTTTACTTGTTTCTCATAGTGGACGTAACTATTATTTGTTGAGAAACATTTGGAAGAGTATTTATTTTATTCTTAAACCATTTGAATATCAACACCTTTAAGTGATTGATTCATTTTTTTCCTAGAGTGAATTGTGTTATCTTGTTTCTTTATTGGAACAAATTGCACCCATTTTTCATTATTCCAATTCAAGACTAGATTGAATTAAAGTAATTTACTATTTTCCCTTCACTAACCTTTTGGAGATAATATTTTTTTAACAAGATCTAACACTTTGTTAAGTTATGCCCCATGTTCTTCTTAGGCATCCTCATAGGCTCAGGGGACTTTGTCCTTTTCTTGGTATCCCTGGACATGTTATTTCTCTCATTTGGTGTGTAAAAATAAAATATAAACAAACCCCACTAGATCTCAATTTACTTAAAATTAATCAAATTTGAGTTGTTTTGATTTAGGCTAACACTCACCCATTTCTTGAGCATCCACCTCATTCACAGTTCTAGCCAACAACATTTTTCGACATAATAGTAAAACCAATCCCAAATGTTAATGCTAATGTAAATATTGATGTACATCACACACCAAACCTCTCAATTACGGTTAGATTAAATAACCCAAATTCGACCTAAGCTCACCAATGATCCTATCTAACATAACCACGCCCGCCTTTCTATCCCTAACAAGCTAATTGCCTTTCTATCCCCATCAAGCTAACTTTGAACATCCCAAAGTTTGAGGGATGTGTTAAAGAAGACCCATGTAATCACATAATTGTTGAGAATTCTATACGATTATGCTTGTTTCAATGCATTCTTACCGTAGTTATTGTGAAATGGTATATCAAGCAATCTATAGCATCACATCCAGTCTTTGTGTCTCTAATAACAATGCTCCTTACCTTTTTTCAAATGCCCATTAGATTGACGATAAAGTTGAGGTCCTTATTTTGTCCTCTATTTGACAACATAGTTGAGGTCCTTATTTTGTGTCATGAAAACATAGCCACTCATATTATTAACTATATACATCAATGGATTTGAAAAAGAAGCTTACATAGAATAAACTTATAGGATTTCACTATTATCCATCATGCAATTGGGGTAATTTTTTGCAAAAAGCCACACATCGATATCTTGTGACCCTTCTCCTTATCTCTTACGCTTCCAATGAAAATTTCCTTTACCCTTATATTTGACTACAATGATCCTGGACTCTTGTATTATTATTTCAAAATAATATTTTCACTTCCAGGGTTGTCTATGTTCTTAACCATTACTATTACGACTCTTCAACTTTGAATCAAATTTCAATGCAAACATATAATCATATCCCAAAGTGTTGACAGGTAGGAACTCCACTTCTTCCTTCAACGAATTGTGCTAATATGAATTGAATGTGATAATCCTTAATCAATTAGTTCTTCTGTATTTCTCTTTTATTAACATATAATGATATTATGGAATGAAATATAGAGTAAATTGGCCTTGGTACTGATCCAACTGATATCAATGTATGTATGCATTATCATGGTGTCTTTAAAAGATTGAAAAAGATTACTATTGTGAAAAGGTAATTGTGGAAAATTTGAGGGAGGAAAATACATTCTTGTATTCCAAACTGATTTTACAAACTCCATTTCAAATTAGGGTAGAAGACCATTACTTCAACAATGGAATCTCTAGCCAAAAGAGCACAAAGGTCATTGCACAATACGATTCCATTGCAAACTACTTTGACTTGGGATGTGATAGTCTCATTCAATTCTAGTGGACAAGGAGGACACACAATTTAGGTTAATGATGGGGTTGTGTTGAGCATACCCCATTCACCTAACCCAATGTCCACCATAAATTGTTGGTTGGACCTTGCTAAGGTTGTTCCACTATGCTTGGATAAAAATACCTTAATTTGTGATAGGGGTGTCAATGTTAAAAGATCCCACCATTATTTCCTCCATTTTGATCTTCATAACTAAAATTCCACCAAAAATGGTGCAAAACATTATTATTCCTTCCCCCATAAATGTAGGGGATTTCATCATTTATTGTGATATACATTGTGAAGGTCTCTCCACAAATGTTCTTTTAATTCCTTCATTCCAGAAATTTTGGCCATTCCTTAATTCCCAAGACCTTTGAACCTCTCATCATTCCACACCTTTAGCCATATTATCCCACGTTGCACATTGAATTCTCTCCGCGCAACCCTTAATCCCTTTACCAGCGACAACCCTTTGTTGGAAAACACATGGAAACCAGGATCATGGGAAGCCTACAAACCACTTCCTCAAATAGCCACAATCATCATTTTAAAGGTATCTTTTATTTGATTGCATTAGTTAAATTAAATATTATTGTTGTTGTTATTGGTTATTACTGCAAGTCGAGGTTGAGAAATACAACCCACCATGAACTCTACCTTATGATCCTGTTGATCTAGGATAGGTGCTTTTCCATGTATTACTTCATGTGAAGTGAGGAACATGGGTTTGCTATCTTTGTAGAATAATCTCTTTTGTGATCTGCTGGGTAGTAATGATTTGCAGTTTATTAGTAGTGTCTCCCAAGGGAGACATAATTTACAAGACCGCTTACCACGCCCCCCCCTAGTTTTTATCATTCTAGATTATGTCAATAATTTGGATCAAATAGAGATTCTGCTATATGTGGATGCCATGGCATCTGGAAGTTTGATATTAATCACATCTTGTGATAAGGATCTACTCAGATGCTCTTCTACAAAAACTGTAGTATATGATGTAAATCCATTGTAACAAAGGCATGCCCGAGATATTTTCTATGGGCATGTTTTTTCTCAATCTAAACCCTCTAAAGAACTCAAAGATTTAGTTATGGAGTGTCACATGCCCAATTTGCAAAACATTTTTATGTTTTAAGAAACATTATGTTATATTTTATGTTAAAGTTTGTAATTAATGACCAAGTGGGGTCAAGGGTAATTTAATGTAATTGCAGAATATTTTATTAATAAATAAATGAAAGATGAGACAACAACTTAAGGAAGCTGTTAAATGAGTGTTTCACTGGTCACTTGATGTAGGAGGCTGGATTGAGAGCAGATTGACATTTGGCAGCATCCTCAAACTACGTCTAGCTGTTACAGGTGGCAACTTTCCTATTTTTGTGGTCATGATTCCCCAAGAAAGTGGAACAAGAGCAGGTGGCTCATTAAGTAAAAAATGACCCAAAAGACCTAGACATTCTAATAAAACTTCCCATTGAAGACAGCCAAGGTTGCTCATTCTGGATTTATGAACATTCTGAGTGAATGAAGTGCACAAGAGAATTCGATGGAGGGGACTAACTAAAGTATGCTTTGAGTGGATAAGTGTTGAAGACCTGAACTAGTGCAGCTATTCTAAGATGAGTTCATACTGCTGCAGGAAGAACTGACTTACTGCTGAATACTCGGTGGAGTTACATAGGATTACTAGACTACATCTCTCACCCAGTACTTCTACTAGGTGGACCAGGAGACAAGCTCAGCGGTCCTGAGAATTGCAGTCCAGCTTTTCTCTAGGAGTTGGTTGGGAGGAACAGGTTCCTTAAGTTGCTGTCACCTCATTTATATTTCCAGGTTCTACTTGTTTTATTCAGCTATCTAAGTATTCACTATTATCTGGAAAGTTTAAGATTAATCAATGATATGATATGCCTATGTTTTTTATTACTGCTAGGGTTAGCTTAGGAGAAACGTATATGTTGGGAAAAAGTTACTAAGTTCTGAACTAGTTTAGTTAGGGTGAATGATTAGAAGTATTCTGATTTAATTGATAGATAGAAAGAAAATACCTAAATTGTATTCTTCCACACCTTTTACAAGGTAGTACTCTAGTACAGTAGGTTAGTTTATTTTCATATAAAGAATTTGAATGAAGTATGCATGTATATGAAATTGTTAACTACTACATGTTCATATGTATAGATTGTTTGTACATGTTTTATTTTATACTTTTCATTTAGTTAGGGTATTTAAACAAATTAAATAGATACATATAGGAAAGAGCTAAGGGTATTACACACTATTATGTGTAATGATTTACACTGTAAATCAAAATTTATATTATAAATCTAATATTTTAATCATAAACAGATAATATAGAAACAAGAAATTATCATGATTAAGTTTAACTTAACACAAACAATATACAAGGCTAAACATTTACCAAATTAATTCATCTAAGTAAAAATACAAACTATAGTAAACCAAGAATGAAATACTAACTATGTAATCATCTTAAGAAGAAGTAGGGTTTATAAAGTAACCTATTTAAAAGAGTTGTTCTTCTCATATTTAACTAAATTCAAAATGTATTTACTCTATTCCATACAACCATATGCATCAATTAGATGACTGTATGGAGTTACATGCTTATTCCATGAGTAATTAAAAAAATAAAAACCTAACAATATATTTACAATATTAGAGATTATAGAAAAGAATTAAATTATTCAGCCAATATCTTCCCTCTATTTTATTTACTACAGAAATCATTACTGTTTTTAATAACTAAGTTACTATTTAAAAACCCCCACAGTAAAAAACCCTCAGAATATAATTTACATAAATAAAACAAATTAACTAAGATTTTACTTAACCCCAAACCTCCCAGAGGTTATTTACAACAAGAATAAATAAAGTACCAAGATATATATGTAATTATATTATCAAAACAGAGTTAGAATCCACGAGCTTGAAGTTGAAAGTAAACTTTTAAAATAAAAAAAATGAACAGAAATAGTCTTGGCCCTATGCCCTTTTTACATTACTAGTAAAGGCTTAAAATCCTGATTAAAAGTATCATCACTACGAACGAATTCAAAATAGACAAAATAGTTGTTTCGGCTATGAAAGCCCTTCCAAAACTTTGCTAAAACAACCACTAGGGCTTCATAAATTTTAAACCAATCATCATATAACGGCCTGAGGCCAGTCCAAGTTTTTCGTTGCAGTACATCACAGCCGAGCTGAAGGACCATTAAACCTACAAACTCCATCAACAAAAATCAACAGTATAAACTATTGTAGGAGAACCTCAATGAAACTGAGGCTTACCAGGAGAATCGTTGTTGTGGAGTCCCTTCTCTTTACGATTTTCAACCCTGGTTATCTTTTAAACTGCAGCCTGCAAAAGGTTTTGAATACAAAAATAAGAGTTAGTGTTTTCCACTAATAATAATGAGAGAAATTAAATAAACAATATAATAATGTTAGAATCCAAAAAGGATTTGTTTTCATCCCTGGATCTATCCTTTAATTTTCTTGTAAAAAGAAAAAAATTTAAAACCTCAGTCACCTTTTGCGAAGACAACAAACTCAGGAAGGCTATGTCACGAAGTTTACAGGCACACAGTGCTCACTTCCAAACCCTCATCTACCTCTCAAAGAATGACGAGCTTCCAGAAAGCTCAAGCAGAAGAGAAACACAGCTTTTAAAACTCAAGACTGAAAACTGAAACCACAACAGGAAAAACAAACGCCACCCAAAAGCTAAGCAGTAAAACAGTAAACCCTAATCAGCAAGACCACACTACGATAATTATAGAGCCATGATCATCTCTTAAACTGACCAAAATACCAGAGAGCAAATATTATCACTTGCATAGGCAGAGTTATGGTAGATGCATTGTTGTTTAGAGCTAGGCAATGGCAAGAAGAGGAGTGCAGTTACAAAACCAGAGAAAGCATTTGACTTTAACTCTACACGAAGAAGAGAGAGATTGTTCACAGGGAGGTTTATATAATGGACTGACAAAGAGGTTGAGCAGCCATGAGCCTGCGGCCTCTCTTTCAGAGCAGGGTAATAGTTAGGGTAAGGGTGAGATTTTAGGGTTTATGGAGCTTTTATAACAAAACTTCAAAGTCAAAAACCCCATTGAATGTGCTTTGAACACGTAGCACCAAATATTTTTCAAAGGATGGGTTGGGCGCTATATTTCGAAACCCTCATATTAAACCTGCACATAACACTGTATAAAGGTCAAAACCATATGGTAAATTTTGCCTTGATTTCTTTAAATTGTTTTGGATTTTGTTCGTTTAAACCAAAGTCAATAGTTTGGGAGGTATTCACTAAACTAAAGTCTTAAACAGAAGATAAAACCTTAACAAATGTATAGGAAAACTTATACATGTTTATATTCTCACTCATTTTAAATAATTCTTAGTATTTGATTCTAAGAAGATACAAAAACAATGGAGATTGAACCAATAATATGTAACTACATGTAACTATTGATATGATCTAGATAGGACTTGGTCTAGTTATTGATTCATGAATACTAGTATTTTCTTTGTTAATGAAACTCATATGTAACTAGAATCCATATAAAAGAAAAGAAATAGGGGTAGTCTTATTATAGACATTAATACATACTTTCCTACATAAAAAGTTATAACACTATTGTTGAAGTAAAACAAGTGGTGTTAGTCCATCTATAAACAATAAGTGCTAAGTCTAGCTTAAAAATACCTTGTGCATCTTAGTACTGTTTCCTACATGAGTCATGAATCAAATATACTTAATATTCTTACTCAAATCCTTAGTTCTTTCCATATTTACTCAATATCAGTAAAATTAATAATATTGGAAATTATTATAACATCAAGTAGTTTCAATAAAAGCAACTTATAGATGAGATGCTTTTCCCTAAGGTTGTATTCAAATTTCTAAATTAAAAATAGAATGATACAAAAATAAACAAACAAAAGCTAGTTATGGTGATTAGAAGAATAATTAAGCAAGTATTCACTACTATGAGCTATGAAGATCATAAATAATAAGATCAACAACACCTCTTACTTCTTAAGCTGTAAACAAATAATTTAACTAGCATTTTATTATATGATAGTTGAATGTTCTAAAGTATTCACTACTATGAGCTATGAAGATCATAAATAATAAGATCAACAAAACCTCTTACTTCTTAAGCTGTAAACAAATAATTTAACTACATTTTATTATATGATAGTTGAATGTTATAAAGTATTCACTACTATGAGCTATGAAGATCATAAATAATAAGATCAACAACACCTCTTACTTCTTAAGCTGTAAACAAATAATTTAACTAGCATTTTATTATATGATAGTTGAATGTTATTCTCGATCTGGAAACACTGGTAACAAAATGTCTTAATTGTTTACCTGTTTAGAACCTGTATAAGAAGTAACACTTTAGTGCGTTAGCTATAAGCTAAATAAGCCTCAATCTCAAGTGAAGTTTTTTCCTACTTGTCATAAGACAGTAAAAACATACTCGGTATCAGGTTATACATAATATTCTTTTTATGTCTTTCGAAAACCATAAACTGCTAAATTCAAAACCTTAACATAAAAACTATAATGATAGACAAATAATTATACATAACTAAAATATTACAAATGCTCACTCCCATATACTACTGTTTAAAGTAACCATTAGCAGTTATTGGTTCTTAGGCACTGATGACTATTTTAAATTTTTATGAATTTTTAGGTTATTACAAGGAGTTCTTGAAATTTTGCGAGGGTTTCCTTTGTCCTTGAAAATGTTTGGACATCCACTCTTTCTTAGTTGGAGAGGAGAAGGAATTAACTATTCCAGACTTGGAAGGATATATTGGCAGAATTGGGAACTATCTCGAAAGTCTCCATCAAAAATGCCTTGTGGAATTTCATTATAATGTGCAATCCGAGGATGAAAGTGAGATCATAAAACGGGACTATCTTGTAAGTATTCTATTTATCTTAGAAAATCAGTGTTTATTAATCATGGAAATCCCCCCTTTGAACTAACTAGTTATTTTGATTCTTCGGATGATTGATTATAATGTTCTCTCCTTACAGTATTGGAGTTATAAAGTTACAATGCAAGACCAACTTAGGAGATTGGAAAGACATACTTCCAGGGAAGAGTTTCTCAATAATTGTATGCTTAACCCACTATGCATTAGCTGCTCAAAATATATAGAGGAAATGTTGAAATCGCAGGGATGCCTATTCGTTATTATTTTATTGAAAAGATAAGTCATTTTAACTTGCCGCTTGATTACTGTGATTTTTAGACCAGACCAAGACTGCCGATACGGAGAATTTGTTACTCGACATATAAGAATCCACCTTCTGATATGAATGGCATCAAGGTCGAAGGTCTGTGTCTTTTTGTAGTTGAACTTGAGGGTATTCGAAAATTCTCATTTTGCTTGTGGAATATGTTCGAGGAGATGGTATGGCTTCGCTTGCAATTTCTCTGCAACCCACCTGTCTACACCTTCGACTTTCTCCATTCGATAGTTCTGTGGTGATTAAGAGTTTTGGAAATTCAGGGTTTCGGTGATGCCATCGAATCTTTTTTCCAAAATTTGGATCATGACATAAGTACATATTGATGAGTATTTTCCTTCATTTTCATTCACCTTAAATTAAATTAATATGCACTATATCTGCTTTGCATCTTCCACACTTAAATGTGTTGAATATTGGTTACACGAAACCTAAAACAAGTTATAGCTTTGAAGTTATAGATTCATCACATCAGACATCATCAAGGAAAATAAAATATTCACAACAGATATCACCTATATTTTCTCGACCTAATCAAAATAAATATTGGTTTGTTGACTTTCTAAAAAAATTTGGGTACAGGGATGAAAAATTTGTCGAGGGTGGTGTTGATGAACATAAGGTACTTGAAATCACTTCCAATTTAATTTTTCCAATATCGAAACCCAAGACATTTAGATCTATCTGACTGCTTTAGACTAACTGAATTGCTCAACACCTTTTCTCAGTTATCGCAATTTCAATATTTACCATTGCATGGCTGCTTCAACCTATCAATGCCCCTTGATGTTTTAAGAGAAGTTTCCACTCTTCAGTATGTTGACTTCAAAGGCTCTGCTCAATTGGTATGCTTTCCCAAGAGAATCCCGTATAAAAGGAATTTAAGATATCTGAATTTACTAGGCACTAGTTTATTACAATTACTAAACAACTTGGAAAAACTAGAAAACTTAGAACAAATAAGAATGGGAAGCCCAATGTTAAAATAGATACCACCTACCTCGATCAATTTGAGGAAATTAATTATGAGCTGATGACCATCAAATCTCAATAGACTCAGTGTGACCATCAAATCTCAACTGACTTAGTCAGAGTCTGTAAAAGTACTTTTTTTTGTGAGTCACTATCTTTGGTTATGGAGTTCACATTTCACCCTATTTATTCAACCATGTTTTTGTTTCACAAGCCAAGATGTTTTGGTGAATTTTACAATCATGAATTAATTACAGTCTTTAATGGTAGCTGTTAGCTTCCAAGAGAAGTGGAATTATAGTATTTGTAAAAATAGTTGAAGAAAAAAATGAAAAACATGATCTCTGGGAGTCTTTGGAAGAAGAATGGAGTAGCCCAAGCTCTGTAAAAGTGAAATATCCAAGTAGTGATCAAAATTGAATCCTTCATAGCCCTTCCTAGAGGGTCTAGCTCTTCCCAGAAGTACATTTTATAAAATATACTTCAAATAAAATTTAATCTTTCAAATTTATCCTTCATTGAAGAAGGAAAAAAAATATTTATAAATTTCAAAAGAAGGACAAAATTTGAAATAGTCTTTCAATATTATTTTAATTTCTTTAAATATATATAAAAGATAAATTAATATTATTAAATTAATTAATCCATATTAATTACTTAATTGATTTTGACATCTTTCTAAAATAGACATTTTCCTTAAATTATAGCATTTTCTAAGTTTTTCCTATTTTTTTCAGCTAAATCTCATCCTTGATTTTTTATTTTTATATTCAAGAAAAGAAAAGATTCCATATTTGATATTGGAAATAATAATTTCGTTTCAAAATTAGTGAAGTTGAGCGGTTATTTAAAGAGATAGTTGTGTGGGTGTTTTACTATGAGATGAGCTCGTGACTGGCTGATATTGCGACTGGCTAGCTAATTGGTTTAGCATAGGTGATCAGAGCTTCTCATGTGCATCAATTTTTTTTTCAGCCATTCGAAGTTGATCCTCTTCTTTTTTTTTTGTATTTGTTGTCTAATTGTTATTGTAACTTGATTTATGTGTGATTTTTCGAGGCATGTAATTTTTTTTGGGTGAATGTGTTACATACCCCCAGAGCCAAACGTTGTTGTTTTCTGGCTAAAGAGAAAGAATAATTGTAACTTGATTCATGGGTGATTTTTCCAGAACTGTAATTTTTTTGGGGTGAATGTGTTACATACCAGCAGAGCCAACGTTTTTGGGTGAATGTGTTACCTACCCGTAGAGCCAAAGTTGTTGTTTTCCGGCTAAAAAGAGAGAATAACAATTCGTTAATTTGTTACCTTGCACTTATCATATTTATTTTGTGGGCGGAAAAATATATATATTGGAATTTCAAATTTGAATATAATTTGGAATTTGAAAAAATTTATTTTGTGGAATTGGAAAAATATATATATATATGGAAAGAGGTTGATTGGAATGCCATTTATGATGTATGGAAACTAATGAAAGCCCGAAAAGCTCTTCCACTAGGCAAATAGCTTCATCTCTCCCATGATGTAAATTTGATGATTTTGAAGAATAAAGGGAAGCAAGTTCTTGATTAATATTTTTAGAATTGTATACATTTGTGTAAAATAGCAGTTTTGTGGATAAATTTGATTTAAAAGAAAACTTTTTAATTTATAGTTTAATTGAAATTACAAAATTTTCATGAGCAATTTTTTAACATTATTAAAATTTGAAAGTATAAATATTTATTAGGCTTTTTTTATGAAATGTATAATTAATTTTCTTTTTTCAAGTAAAGTATAATTATTTTTTCAAATTTTCAAAGTTGAAGGGTTTGGTAGATATATACCCTTCAATATGAAATTAAAAGGAGCCCTTCGAATTTGATCACTGTATCTAAGTATGTAAATGGGGTTGTAGTTCTCTTGTTATGTAGTCTTACTGTATATAAACTTATACTTTTATGGCTAAATGCATGTTTTAGTTATGTGGCACATCTTCTTGAAAATTACTTGCTTGAATGTTGTTTACATTTACTGTTTGAAAAAGAAATCAATAATTCACAAATATTTTAGCAAGTAAAAATTAAAGTTTTAACCTCAAAGTGCTTGACACAATTCTTATTTAATATTTTGGGTATATGATATTATGAGCTAGTCCTAGTAGAGTTGTGTCGTGGTTTATCCCTAGTGAAGGAGTGGTGAAATGTGTTTTTCATGTTATAACTAATAAATAAAAAAATTAATTTTTCATAAAGTTAAACATGCAGAAGAAAAAGGTGGAGTTTCCCAAAACTTAGTGTGTTTGAAGTAAACAAATTAAAATATTTACTACTTAGTTAACTTGAGTAACTCAAACTAAGTGTTGCATAGTTTGTCCCATGATAACATTGATGTTTCTCATTCAATGTTGCAGTCTACCGCAAACTTTACCAGGGGATTGCAGCATCAAATATCAAAATTTTGGCTATAGACAATTGTTCCATATATTACTTTGGGGATCATGTAGATCTCCCAGTCCAAGCACTGCAACATCACCCTGGGAAACGAATAAACATTATGAATTGGAATCACAATATATCCTAACCATTTGTACTTGTGGACGCTCATTAGATTAATGGAAGAAGGAACTTTTCTCATCCCATGGTAGATAGGATCCATGCGAGACACCAACTATTGGGTTCATCATCCTCTTTTGATTCTCCTTATTGATCCCCTTATACATGGCTCCAGGATGATCATGCTTATCTACTATATCCTTGGCATCCGAATGACAATAATTGTTATTGATAGTTCTCATATAGTGATACATTTATAGTTGCTAGGGAATAGTGATTTTTGCAATACCATTAAGCCAATTTCTTGAGCTTTGTTTGAAATTCCTAGAAAAGTTTTATGGATTTCATAACTTGCTTGATCATAAATTGTGAAGTTATACAATCTATCATCCTTTGCTCACCATTAGATACTCAAATTTGTGTATTAATCATTTTTACCATTATAGAGGACTATGCAAGTTAGGTTTTGAAATTCTTAAAGGGTGCTAGCTCAATGGAAGAGATCCTTCCTTACAAGCAAGAGGTTAGTGGTTCGATTCCTCCATCCCCTAGAGATATTATAATATCAATTAAAAACAACTAAATTAGTAAGAAAAAAATAAGATATAAGTGACCAAACAAAATGACCGAAATTCGCATATAAAACTACTAAAAATGACTAAATTAGTGACCAAAAAATGAGAGATGTGAAACTAGGCATTAAAAAGGATGCAACACTTGGTGCTAAAGATGAAGCCAAACATCGCGTTGATATGGTAGAAAAACAAGACATTACTTTGGATGCAAAACATGCATTAGAGGAAATTTCAACTCAAAATGGGCCTCCTAAGAAAAATAATAAAATAATAGTTAAAATAATATTTATTAATTTTGGAGGAAGAAAATAAAAAAGCTACTTTTTTGTTCATATTTTCGACATATGTCCCTGTGATTTTACTCAAATTTTGATCAGGATACCTCGTTGGCTGCAAAATTAAATTCCGCATCCAACAAGTACCCACTCAGCATACTTTTGACATACCCCGCTACCCCAAAAATAAGAAATACCCGAAAAATGTTACGATACCTATCCCCAAATTTATATTAAAAAATTGTTTAAGACCTATACGGTATTTCAAATTTAAATCAATTTTATTGGCTAACACATGATGACATGGAATTTGAATTATGGTTAAAAGACCCATTTTGAGTTGAAATTTCCTCTAACGGCACTACATAGGAAGCAAATTATGGTGCAACAATAGAAGAAACGTTTTTCATCATTTTGGTAGCAAAACAAGATGCAAAAAAGGAAGCAAAAATCGGTGCAAATTTGGAAGCGAAAATTGGCACATATTTGGAACTAAACCATGGTGCAAAATGGGATTCTAAAGTGGTATAAAAAATGGATGCAATATTGGATGTCAATTTTACGATACATATCCCCAAATTTATATTAAAAAATTGTTTAAGACCTATACATTATTTCAAATTTAAAGCAATTTCATTGGCTAACACATGATGACATGGAATTTGAATTATTGTTAAAAGGCCCATTTTGAGTTGAAATTTACTCTAATGGCGCTATATAGGAATAAAAATATGGTGCAACATAGAAGAAAATTTTGGCGTCATTTTGGTAGCAAAACATGATGCAAAAGAGGAAGCAAAAATCAATGCAAATTTGGAAGCAAACATTGGCACATATTTGGAACTAAAACATGGTGCAAAATGGGATGCTAAAGTGGTATAAAAAATGGATACAATATTGGATGCTAATTTGGATGATAACATGCCAGTTATTAACGATGCAAATATGGCGCTAATGGGGATTCCATTTAAGTAGAAAAAACGAACACTCGCTAGGAAGAAAAGCATGACATTATTTAGGAATCAAACCTCAACGTTGTTTAGGAAGAAAAGTTGGACGCTATTCTAGAAGCAAAAAAATAGAAGTTATTTTGGACATCATAAAGGATGCTATCTAGGAAGAAAAAAAAAGACATTTTTTGAGACGCTTTAAGTTTTGTCCATGATGCATCCCATTTAGCATCTAGTTTGACGACTCAATGTAAAAAAAAAATTACACTAAAAAGGGACGCTAAATGGGACACTAATTTCAGGATTTGTTGTAGTGTAATCACATCAAATTTAATATTTTTAAGTTTGAATAACAAAGCTTGTGTTGTAGACCAAAACTTCTTTTCAGAGTATTCCATCCACTTTGATTGAACCATATTGCAAAAATCCTCTTCTTCAAGTCAAGAATGATTACACTTGAATGGGTAACTCACCTTAGAATATTCAAGATCAAGTTGTAAAATAGCAGGCTTATTATTGGATATTCTTGAAAATACAAGCCATATCCTATATCTTCCAATATACCTACTCATATATTCATCTATTAAAAAATGTTCTAATATTTTCCATATCCCTACTTTACCCACTCCACCATTGCTCCTTGTAGGAACTAGAATAGATGGATTTATTGTTGACATTTGAGAAAAATAAGAGATGCTTCAGCTTTAAAACTTTTATCGATAAGTTTTAGCATATATGGATCTCATAAATCAACCACAATTGAATATATCAGCCACATAGGGATTTTTCAACCATATATGAATCTCATAAATATATCATCTGCATATAAATATCACAAATACATTAGCCACATAAATCAAATTCAACCATACGAGACAAGATATACCTTGGGAAAACCCTCCAAACAAGGAGGATGAAAACCCCATTACTTCTTTGAGTATGATATATAGACTTGTAGAGAATGGTTTGCAACACATAAGTAGATTTCCAGATTAGAGATATCACCACAACAATAGACAAGAGAGATCCAATGTAACCCTACAAAAAAATTTGTATGCAACTATATTAAACATTCCATATGTCTAGAAAATTAATAACAACCAAAAAATCCTGTCATGCAGAAGGTAACACATAGGATGCTCGATAAAAACACTGAGAGAACCATATAGTATGTTCACAAGGAGTAGCTAACTAGAAATCCCTCCATGCAAACATTAGTGCCCTTCCTTTCCTCAAATATCTTTAACAAAATGTTCACTATCTTGAATTGAAAGTGAATTGATTTGAACTGAATGTTAACTAACTTGAAGTGATGTTAATTGAAACGAACTAAATGTTAACTGAATTGAACTGAATGTTAACTGACTTGAACCAAATGTTAACTTACTTGAACCAAATTTTAAATTACTTGTATTGAATGTTAACTTACTTGAATTGAATGTTAACTAGCTTGAATTGAATGTTAACTTACTTGAACTGAATATGAACTAAATCGAACATAATGTTAACTTAATTGAACTCAATCTTTAACTGATATTTGAGCACTTAGTCAACATGCTAACTTAAGTATCATGATTGCTTCACCCTTAGTGCCATCATGCACAATTTCTATTAATAGATTTTTCATGGATATCTTTAGTTAACTAATCATGTTGATTGATGAGCTCTTCTTGACTTAACTAATTAAATTCATTAATAGTTCAACTGATGCTTTAAGTGAGGCATTGATTGAGGAATTCATATTTTATTGAAGTTTTATATAACTTGAGTTCACTTAAACATTTTCATGGGAAATTTGAATTCTCTTTCTCCATGCATTATCTCATTAGCATTAAATAATTAATGCATGATACATATGTATATTATTTATCTATCTTATCATATCATACTCATAATAATAATTCCATACATACCAATGATCATATATATTACCCTGGGCTAGATAGTCATATGCTAAAGTAATTCACTCTAGGGATAGCTAAGCCCTAAAGGAGAATTTAGCACTCAGTGACCATGACTTGATATAACACATGTCCATCTCCATAATTGGAGATCCATTGTCATAGCGTATCGTCTGTGATAAGCATTGAATTGATACAACACAATTATAGACTTGATACAACACAGGTCCACAGTCTTGATACAACACAAGTCCATAGTCTTGGTACAACACAACACTCCACTATTGATACAACATAAGATTCCAAACTTAATACAACATAATATCATAGAACATGCATCCCACCTCAATACATGAGATCATAAAAGGACTTGATACAACACAATGTCCTAACTTGATACCACACAAGTCCCTAACTTGATTCAACACAAGTATTGGAGAATGACTCATGATTTTGTACAAACAACACTCCCTCTAAGCAAGGGAGACATTATCTGCTTTACCAGGAATTTCTTGCCATATCAAGCTTATCTCAAAAGTATCTCAAATTTGTGACTGGCAGCAACTTGTTTACAAATTTTCAATCCGCTCATCAGTAGCTAAGTAGTAAAATTTTATTTTTACATGACTATGAATTCGATGAAGTAAAACTTCATCTCAATGTGTTCTATCATAACATAGGGTTTTTCAGAAATCTTGACTATTAACACCTAATAACTGTAGGACTCAATTTTTTCACTGTAGTAGGTAGCATCCCAATCTACACTACTCCTCAGCATGTAGAACTATCTGCAAAATGCATTTAGATTATGTAGTACTAAAAATGATACACATAGTTAATCCCAATATATATAATAGGTCTACTATTTATAAAAATACAATAAAGAATCTATTATAATGTACCTCAAATGTACTCAAACATATGTGTAACTATAAAAACACAACATATATGGAAGGTACTTTAAGATACCAACCAAATACTTATTCAAAGTCACATCATCTGGATCCTATCTAAAATGTAGTTTCTCTAAACTAGAAACTATGGATTTCATTTCCATGATAAACAACACATTAAATGTGTAATTATCATGGAGAAAGAAAATATTTTATTTTCTTTCAATTTTCAACAATTGTCAACTTCAAGAATATTCTACCATCTGAATAAATTCGTAGTGAGCTTTCCATTATTTGTGATGTTCTCCAAGTCCTAATCTCTTTCATAGTGATTTCATATCGCAGTACCCTACATAGGAAACTACATGTCTATATAACCTCTCCAATAGGTTTTAACAATCAAACTATAACTCTTATTGAGTATCAAATAGTTTCTGATACTTTGACCATGTCTCTTCTCAAGTGGATTTTCTCCACAAGATATCACAACCCTTGGATGCCTAATTCATGTAGCATGACTAACTAGTTTGGGGAATTTTAATTGTTGATTTCGATGAAGATGCATCAATACTCCCTTTTCAACTAGATGAGTCTTTCATATTATATCAATCTTGTTCCAAACAGAGGCTTAGTAAATATATTGGAACTATTGCTCATCCGTGGATATGTACATGATTTACAAAACTCCTTTATGCACCACGTCTCAGATATAACTGACTAGAAACCTTGATTATTCTTGAATTTTATTTTCACTTACTATGTGATCAAGGATCCTCTACCACTCTAGATACATAACAATCAAGGTAATACTCTTCAAGAATATTCAAAACTATTTTCTTCCATGTGATGAAGTTGGAAGTACTTTCGAGGTGGTCTTTCAGTTGAATGAAGATCTATGCCATGGCTGCAATATTTTGCTCAACTCTTCAAGATCATTGTAGGATTATATTGTTGCAAAAGACTAAGCTCCTTCATGTCCTATGCTCTGATACCATGTTGATGTTTGAGCAAAATCAGAGATGCTTGAACTTTAAAATTTTTATTGATCAATTCAGCATATATGAATATGATAAATCAACTACATATGAATATATAAGCCACATATGAATCACATAAATAAATGATTCACATATAGATATCACAAATACATCATCCACATAAATCATTCAACCATAAGGTACAAGATATACCCTGGGAAAACCCTCCAACTACGGAGGATGAAAAAAAAAAATTCTTTTAGTATGATAGATAGATTTACAAAGAATGGTTTACAACACATAAGAATATTTCCTAATTATATATATCACCACAACAGTAGAGAAGAGAGATCCAATGTAACCCTGTAAAAACAAGTTTCTGCAATTGTATTGAACTTTCCATATACCTAGCATATTAATAACAAGACAAAAACCTAGCATGCATAAGGTGGCACATATGAGGCTCAGTAAACATACTAAGAGAATCACATAGCTCATTCAAAATGAGGAGCTAGCTATAAATCCCTCCATGTAAATTTTAGCTCCCTTCCTTTCCTCAATTAGATTTAATTGAATGTTTAGTTTCTTGAACTGAAAGTGAAATGACTTGAAATGAATTTTAATTGACTTGAAGTGAATGTTAACTAGCTTGAACTGAATGTTAACTAAATTGAAATGAATTTTATCTTACTTGAACTGAATTTTAACTGACTTGTACTGAATTTTAGCTTACTTGATTTGAATGTTAACTAACTTGAACTAAATGTTAACTTACTTGAATTGAATGTTAACTGAATTGAATTGAATTTTAATTTACTTGAACTCAATATTTAATTGATTTTTTATCACTTAATTAAAATTCTAACTTAAGTGTCATCATTTCTTCACTCTTGGTGCCATCATGCACAATTTCTATTATTAACTTTTGCATGGATCTCTTTATTTAGCTTATTCATGTTGATTGATGAACATTGAGATTTTCTTTACTTAACTGATTACATTCATTAATAGTTCAACTGATTCTCTGACCAAGGCATTGATTGAGGCATTCATATTTTACTAAATCTTTATAACTTGAGTTCACTCATACATTTGCGTGGGAAATTCAAATTCTCTTTCTCTATGATTTGTATCATTAGCATTGAATAATTAATGTATGGTTTTGTATTATGTATCCATATTATCATATAATACTTAGAATAATATTTCCATAGTTACTGATGATCATATATATTACCCTGGTCTATATAGTCATATGCTAAACTAATTAACTCTAGTGGTAGCTAATCCCTAAAGGAGACTTATAGCACTCAGTGACCATGACTAGCATTATATCACATAGTATAACCACATGACTTGATACAACAAAATTCCATATCCATAATTGGAGATCCATTCTCATAGGGTATCGTCTATGAGAATCATTAACTTGATACAACATAAGTCTACACTTGATACAACACAAGTCCATAGTCTTGATACATCACAAGTCCATAGTCTTCATGCATCACAAGACCAACCTTGATACAACACATGAATCCAATCTTGATACAATACATGACTCCAATATTGATACAAAAAAATATCACAATACATGCATCCCACCTCAATACACAAGGTCATAGATAGGACTTGATACAACACATTGTCCCGACTTGGTACCACATAAGACCCTAACTTGATACAATGCAAATCTCAGAGAATTAATATTTTTTGTTAAATCAATAATATTTTCATTGTCGGTAGTATTTCTAAAAAAATACCCCATAGGATCTGCATGAAAACCATAGTCCATAGGATCTACATGACAACTAGAGCCCCAAAATTCCAGTGAAGATAATGTTAGATTCAAGTGACTTGCATGTATTAAAGAAGGACCATTAAGGAAACTACTTTGGATATGTTTATCCTAGAAATCTTGTTGATGAATGTAAGGATCATATACATTAAGTATACTATTGACATTATCCAAACCCTTAAATATTCCTTAAAAACCAATACCATCCTTAGTCATGAAAGGAGAAATATGAGCCTTCATAGGATTCCTAGTAGCTAACAAACTCCCTGATAACCCAAAAGCATCTTGTCTGCAACAATTCTAAAAAGGATACATTTTAAGAAATATTTCACAAGCCCGCACACAAGAATTCATCATCTCTTGAAGAAGAAGAACATCATGGTTGATCACTTCAATCAACCTTCTAAAGGAAGTTTTTTTAGGAACACTTCCAAACCCTGTAATCATTAAGGGTCAATAAGATCATTGAGGAACCCCTTCTAGTGGAAATTCTACTCTAAGAGCCCCCCAAAAAGTGTCAAAATGGGAAGTAGAAGTAAGAAATTTCCTAATTGAAGTAATTTTAGAAAGTTTGGGATTTCTAAAAGGGTTATTGATAGATTCAACCAGAGGAGATTCATTTAAACCACCAATCTTACCCTTTTTTCCCGAGTGGTTACATTCTGTAATCGAATAGAAGAAATAGTAAAATGGAACCATCTTGAGGTTTCTCAAGATAGGTTGTATTAGATTCCCTAACCTTGGAATCCTCTATATTCACCATATTATGAGCAGGAGAATCATGAAATCTCAATAACAGGGGAGAGGAAAACCGAGTCGAAACTTGATTAGTAGGAAGACTATCTTCCAAAACCATAATTGTCTCTTTTTCCTTATGTAAATCATTCTCTTTCTCAATCCCATTATCCAAACCCGCAAGACTTCTCTCAACTCCAGGTGAGGAGGTTTCCAATTCAAAACAAACAGTCACAAATGGATTTAAATTTTTTCTATCCTTATGCCCATAAATCTCAACAAGAAAAAAAAAACTAAATCCTATTTTAGCATTAACATCAGAATAATAGGTGGAGAGATTTTTAACTTATCTTGATAATCAAGTGTCGAAGATAGATCAAGGGGAATAGTCTGAGCCAACAAGATATTCGGGTCCTTCGAATCTCCCATATTTAAAGACAAATTCAAGAAATCTTCACATTTCTCCCAAAAAGTATAAGGATACTTATCCCTTAAATTACCTACTTCATGACAATTAAAACATCTAGAAGGGATTCACCAATAATCGACATTCTGAATAAAATACCCTTCATTTCAAATCATATACACTGCATCTAGAATCCCTTCTAATGTATCAATATCTACTAAAACCCTGGGAAATATTATATCAACATCCTGTAAAGTACCTTCCTCAACCAAAATGAAATGACCAATAGATTTTGCGACTGGCATGAACCCCCCAAAAATACCAACATTGTAGGGGAAACCCTAGAAGAATGACCCGCATTTTCCTCTTTGTTAATTTTTCCTTCCAAGGGTTACAACCAACATGCCATTTGGGAAAAAACAAATATCCTAAACCAGAAACCCAAAAACATTATGAAATAACCTTTAAAAATTATTTTGTAAGGAAATGAAAATTGTACCAACCATTCACTAGAGAATTTACACAACGAATATAGTGAATAATAGGCTTCCAGAATTCAGTCATCTATTCAATTCTCTTCGGTTTGGACACCCTAATATATTCAAAACTCCCAAGCAATTTCTTTTAGTTAACCCTAATACCATGTCAAAAGTTACATCCCTACATAAAACATACAAAGAATTTCATTTACTATCTCTTTCCTACTCAATCATTCCTTTTCCTTCTCATTACATCCCTAGCAAAGCCTCAATTGATGCCTACAATATCAAAAACCACTTCCCTAGAAGAAAAATAAAAGGTTTTAAGACATCAGGAAGGATTCAAACCACTCTCATTATAATATTATGACGACTTAGAACCCCCAAGAAACCCTTCTTGTCTGAAGTGAGCAGATCCATTACTATTAGTGCAGTTAAAACCCTCAAACTCTACCAATACTGAAGGGATCGGTCGAATGGAATTTGGAAGAGCAAGGGAAATACCACCTATCCCATCAAGCAAAATACTTGTATCATTTTCAACCTCCACTGATGGGGAAAAGTCAGATATGACACAAAAGTCCTTTTTCCATGATGCATGTGGGCTCCTAACAGGCCCACCTCCACTTTTAGACATATTGAATTAGACCCCCAACTAAAACCTAAAAAACATACATAAAAAAATAGAAAAGAACATTCCCACTGTTTTGCTTGATTGGTATTAAGCCTCTCTCGCAAGAGACAGACTCCAAGGGGTCTAAGAAACCCACAAGAAACCCAACCCAAGGGGAAGAAACCATCATTTTCCTCTAAAAATAAACAAACCTGCAAAACCCTAGCTCCATTCTTCCCCAATATAAGCATGACAGATTCACATTTTCATTTCGAACGTAAAATGAGACCTCTAAAAATTTTGGGAAGTGATCTTTTAATTTCTAAGTTTTCCTAATTCAATATTCATGATGGTGTATAAAGGTTTTTTTTAAGGTATTTTGCATAATTAATTTTAGACTTTCACGACACAAAAACTAATGTTTAAATTATGTATTCATTTCAAATTGTAGATGTAACTAATCACTTTATAAAAGTAAATGTCAAATTAAAAAATAGATTTACATTTATTTAATAAAAATCTAAAAATACAATTGATCAATATGCTAAATTATGTATTCATTTCAAATTGTAGATGCAAGTTATCACTTTATGAAAGTAAATGTCAAATTAAAAAATATATTTACATTAATTTAATAAAAAACTAAAAATGCAATTGATCAATATGCTGTTTCTTACACCTCACGGATATGTCTAAAAATAATCTTAATACAAGTCATATAATTTTGAAATTCATTGATATATCCTTTACGATGAACACAATATAATACAAAATTAAATATTGAAAAAAGTATAACGTGCACATACATCATTGCAACGAAGAATTTGTTAATTCTTTGGAATTTTGAAAACAAAATCATGGTTGTTCCGGGAAAACCAAAACTATCATCTTCACATATCTAATGCAAAGTGTAATCATATAAAAATATATAATTATGTTTACACTAAGTACATTTTTCTTTAAATAATGTAATTGTGAGAATACATTTTTCTTCAAAGAATGTAATACTGAGAAAAGTATATCATATGAGTTGATTTAAAGTTAAGGATAATGTAAATTTCACCTACCAAACATGAGGAGTTGGGATGCATGACTTTGAATAAAGATAAGCCAACCCAATCAAAAGTCTCGTCATGTGATGAAAGAAATTTTTCAATGCATGATATGGTTGGGATTAATGTTTTTGTGAATGGTTATATATACATGAGTTCTCTAAATACTTGCTTTTAAAATATATGCAGTCTCTTAAAATTCTAATTTATAATAATCGTAAGTTTATAATATTATGCGTAATTAGGATGATAATTTTAATATTTATTATTACATAAAAGAGGTTTCCCTATTTTTATTCTTTCTACATTGCTTTTTAGTTATGAAAAACTTATATAATTTAAATTATTGTCTATTCTTCATCATAATCTTAAATGATAAATGATGATTAATAACTAATTTGTTGCGCAGGATTTAATGGGATGGTAATTAGCCTTTTGCTTGAGACCCAGACCTAACTATCGCATTAAAACTTCAGCAACAAGCTAGTTAATTTTCACCACCTTAAATAATCTTGTAAATAAAAAATCCATCATCATAACCTTAAATGCTCTTGTAAGTAAAAAATCCATCATTATAACCTTAAATACTCTTGTAAATAAAAAACTTCACATTCATCATCCTCATCCTACATGATCCTTATAATGACGATCAACGGCTAAATATTTGAATAACATTCTAACTTCTAAAATGTTTTGAAACTGATTTTTAAAGAAAACAATGCACCTAGTCCAAAATTACAAGACTAATGCATGTTATATATAAAACACATAGAGCTTTGTAAAAGTCTTCACAATGGAAAACCTCCTAAAAATTTTAATTACAAAAAATTAAGCTTTTTTGTTATGATTAGTTGTTAAAATAATGTGTTTATTTCGACATAGCATATTGGTGCATTCTAGTCAAATTTTTTAAAAACACACATATGCATTTGTAATAATTATGATAGAATATCAAGTAAAAAAAATTAAGTAAGGAAAATGTAATGTCCCTAAAATCCATAAATAAATAAAAAAATTTGTAGGATAATAAAAGTGCTAAGATCTTAAGGACATCTTCTTTTTATTGCGGAATAAAAACTTGGATAAAGAACTAAGCCTAAGTTTTGTTTTGTTTTCCTTTTGTGTGCTTCCTATATGATGATGATGTCACTATTCTATATGTTGATGTGCTTGTACTTTATGTACATGTTTATCTAGTTTGTTGATGTTGTTGATCTTATTATGTTCATTTTTTTTTTCATGTTACGTTATCTAATTATTATTTGTTTACGACGAAGAGGCTGACTTACCTCTATATGTAAAGGGGTGGAGTGGTGAGATTTTTCTCTATCAACTCACTCGGAAAGGTAATGGATCCTATGATACTAGGCTTACTTAGTTCATTGCAAACTAACACATGTGAACATATATTACTGCATGTGACTTCTCCCACAAACCTAGGCTCATGAACAGGACAAAAAATAATCCTACCATCTACAAGTAGCTTTTCCTAATCCCTAAAGCTTTTGTCAAAGAAATACTAAACCCAATGCTTACAACCTTGAGCTCACTACTATAAAAAGAAAGGGGTTTATGCCTAAATGTAAAAATACATGCATGTAAACTATGGTATATGTTGTTAACTATAGTATTGATGGTTTATTCTTTGAATGGAACGAGGGTTCAAAACTATGTGCATTTTGAATACTATAGAGAGTGGTTTTAAATATTTGAATGGCGAATTGTATGGATATAAACTATATCCAAGGGGGTTTCCATTTGAGATTTAGTGGAGGCTAGGATGGCACATTCAATGAGCCACACGATGGGAAGGCTCAAGCCTTAATCGTTGCTTTAGGTTTTTCCGCTTGTCATTTGTTTGGTATTTCATTTGGTTTTGAGGGAGTTTCATCCTCCATTGTTGGAGCTGCACATGCCCTCGTTGGGATTACAGTGTTGGTCACGAAACTCTTAAAGGTATGCAAATGCTCATGTATGGTTCAACTCTTTCAAATTTTGTTTGGTTTTAATGTCTTAGTGCATACTTCTCATGGTTGCTTGGTTTCGTGTTGCAGGTTTGGGAGTAGCGTGAGTGCTCTGCTTAAAGGGAAGAGACTTGGTCGACTATGCAACCATCTGGCTAAGCCCACGTAGAGAAAGGGCCTTTACCCGCTATTTAGTCATTTCAAATGTTGCAGGGTTTCTATGTTGCGAAGCTGTAACTGGCCACTCAGTTGGGTTTTGGCCTCGGTTTTGTGGAAAAAGATAATAGTAGCATTTTGGATTTTAAGAGCTTGTAGGTTTGGCTTTGTTGATTCTCATCCTGTCCGTGCGTTTGGTTCCGAGATGAGACTGTGTAAAAACTTGTACATGGCTCTGTAATGAATAATTGTGATGGTATTTGATTAAAATGCTTCAGCTCTGTATGTTATTTCATTTGCTATGAGCTCTATGATTTTAATGGATAAATGTATAGGTTATCAGTTCCATTGCTTTGCAATGGCACTACAATACCATTATTTCTCTATTATTGTGTGACTTTGGAATTATTGTGGGTGTTTAACCCTTGCTGCGATTTGTTTAGTTGATTCCTCGTTTATAATTGATGTTGCTATGTTAATGGATTCATTTGGTTTTAAAGTAGATAAATTTTCCTTGTTAGTTGACAACAAGGCAAATCCCTTGTTTCGTATGAAATTTGGTTTGCAAGGGAGAATTCCATGTCTATGTATTTGTTTTTAAAATGGAAGAATTATGTATATTTTAAAGGCATTTTTAGCTCTATCTGTAGAGAGGGATAAGATGCTTTAGTTGTATTTTAAAGGCAGTCATAATGGCTTGGCCTAAGCCTTGCTCAAATCGTGCAACCTATGTGTTGAGTTTATATTTTTAATTCTTATGCATACATGCTTATGGTATTTTCTTTAAAGGAATCAATACTGAGTTGTATTATTATATGGTTTGTTTATTTTTTTAAATATGCTTATTGCTCCTAGCTCGGCTCTATGCGATTCAATACTGGTTCAATTGTTGGTTGGGGTTTAATGTTTAATTAAGTTGTTGATATTGATTTGGAACTATTTCACATTATTATTCATATTAGCAAAGATAAGTCAGATCTTATGTGGCTCGACCTTAGGTCATGATGGTTAATTGACTGTGATATTTGTTTATCCTTTGGTGGATGATATGTATAAGTTTTTCATAGATGATATATGGTTTTTATGTTATTTATTTATTTAATAAATTTTCAATGGTCTTTTAGCTGGAGCGTGTGACATTTGATTTGGTTAACTTGACATTCGATATTCGCTTATTAGTTCTGTTTGTAGGATAATGTAATGACATGTTTCTTAATTTAATTATTTACTATTTTTAAGTATATAGGATATATGTATTCTATGTTTGTGTTTGCTGGAAAATGTAATATGCCAGTACTGTGTTTGGCTTAAGGGTTTGAGTTTGGTTTTAATGGATTCGATACCTGGTTTGAATGTTTATGAACATGTATTTATATTGTTTTTAATATTTGAGCACAGTTCAAGTAATGTTTAGTTTAAAGAATAAACCAATTTTATTTATCATTGGGTTTACTTAGTTAATTTTCTTAATCTCTAGTTTATTTTAAATGAGAAATTGGCTGAATGTAGGTTTTAGTTTAAGTTTATCTATAAGCTAGGGTTTGAGTCCACACTAACAACTCTAACATAAACTTTTGAATGAGTTAAATATGATTCTAAAAGACGTTTAACCCTAGAATCTATCTAATAATTTAAAGGTTGAGTTTCAATTTAACATACGAAACAAACGTGAAGCATATATTCAAACTGGAAAGTAAAATTGTAGATATTTAATCGAAAGCATAATAATTATAAGTACAACTTGTAAACATAATTACCATAACTTGAAAATGTAGAAAACACATACCTTCACTATTCAGCTTTGTTAATGGCTAAGAACCGTGAACTCTTAAACACACAGGATTAATAAAACCCTAGATAATTCTAACATTATATATGATAACTAGATAACCTTGGAACTACCATGTTCTTCCCAACCATGACCTCGAACTATTCATGGTTCTAATTTGGATCTCCCCGAGCTTGCTCCAACATGCAAGTGATCTAGAACTCCTAGAGGTGAGGATGCTCTTATTTGGAATATCACGCTCTGTATAAGAATTATTGCTTTTGGAAATGCTCTCCAAAACTATTTACGAATAATGATCACATCCCCAAGCCTTCTCTTTGCTTGGGTATTTATAAAAAATATTTTAGGAAAGGGTAGTTGTTTTAAATTTCAGTTAGATCAAGAATACATTATTTTCTTAAAAATAGTCTTTAATTGATTCAGGTGGATTTAATAATTAATTTGTTTAGCTAAGGAACTTTTTACTAGTTCCTAATTTGAACTTTAGAATGGAATATTTATTTAATCATTTTAGTTAATAATAAATACATAGAATCTTTATTTATTATTATAGTTATCTTTATTTCTTTATATATATACAATTATTCTTTTATTTATAATATATATAAAATTTACATATTACCTTTAATATTTAAATTTCAACTCAAAATGGGCCTCCTAAGAAAAATAATAAAATAATATTTATTAATTTTGGAGGAAGAAAAGAAAAAAACTACTTTTTTTGTTCGTATTTTTGACATATCTCCATGTGATTTTACTCAAATTTCGATCGAAAGAGATCGCTGCATGCAAAATTAAATTTCGCGTCCAACGAGTACCCACTCAAAAGTATGTCGAGTGGGTACTCATTGGATGTGGAATTTATTTTTGCATCCAACGAGCTCTCCTGATCAAAATTTGAGTAAAATAACAGGAGATATGTCGAAAATAGGAACAAAAAAGTAGTTTTTTTTATGATACATATCCCCAAATTTATATTAAAAAATTGTTTAAGACCTATACAGTATTTCAAATTTAAAGCAATTTCATTGGCTAACAAATGACATGGAATTTGAATTATGGTTAAAAGGCCCATTTTGAGTTCAAATTTCCTCTAATGCTAATTTATTTGATGCTTCCCTTAGCTTATTCTATTTCTTTTATTCAAGTCCTTAGTTAGGGTTGGTCAATTAAGTTAGGCAGCTCTAGATCCTTCTTGCATGTTGGATTAGCTCGTGTATCATGGAGTTCTTCCAAATTATGATGAGAAGTATATTTGAAATTTCATATGATCAACTCAAATAAGTATGATAAGATTCGATTCTATTCATATTCGTTCTCACTCAACACTCTTAGTTTCAGTAACTCCTAGCATTATTCAGAGCTCAATCTCAACACTAAAAATTGGGAGTTGCACTTAGTGCAATTCCAAAGCCTCTCGCTCAACACTAATGCTAGGATGTACTTGTATAATACACCTAGGGATACAATGTCCAAGGATCCGATGTTCCATAACTTATGCTCAACATCAATTTGGAATGTTCCATGGATTATGCCCAACACTTTCAATCTTACAAATCATGTGCTCAAGAGCTTATGATCAACACAAAATCACATAACCTATGTGCTCCAGAGCATACGCTCAACACAATATTCCATAACTCCTGTATTCTAGAGCTTACGCTTAATACAAATTATCATCACTCATATGCTTCATGGTTTTCACCCAACACATTATATAACTCAATCATGCATTCAGTCTTCTACACAATTCATCACAATAATCATCTCAGTATGTGTATTAGGGTAAATCACATAATAATACATCGAGCACATTGTACCATGACAATAATCTTTGTCCATCATAGTCCATGCCCAACATATACAATCATATACAAGATAATAAAACATATATGCATTGGCTTATGCCCAATATATGTAGTGTAATCAACATAACTCATGTGCAGTGGGGAATACACCCAATATACAAACATAAACATCAAAGTAACTCATATGCAATGAAATTTATGCCCATTATAGTTAAGGTAAAAATTTAGGATATTACAGAAAACCTTTTGTAAATAAATTTATAAAATTGACTTTAGATATGCTTAATATACACAAGATACACATGAGTGTACAATTAATATATAAATCACATTGATTTTATGATCTATTTTTCTCTCTAAAATAATGTTGAGATTATGGGTTTTACAATAACAATGATTTGGTATCTAATTATCACATTAAACACATTAATGCATGTTTCTATTTATGCATTGTAGTGCCCCATATTTTGACTCCGGCATATTTATCACTCAGACTTATTACACTGTATTTACTTATTATCTGTGGACTCAACTATACTTCATAAACTATATTTTGGCATGTTATATGTGATTATTTACTGATGTTATGATGTTATCAGGATTATGTTCTAATTATGATATTATGATGTTATCATGCTTATATTATGCTTTGATTATGATGTTATGATGATTATCATTTATATGAAATTATTGTGCTTATGCGATTATCATGCGGTAGTCGTCATCAGATTCATTTATTTATTTCATAACAAAAACATATAGTTGATTGTAATCCTTGATATGATGTGAAATGTATGATGTGGTACATGGGCACCCATCCATGATGCGATTAATTTTATGATTTTATGTGATGAAAGGAAATAATGTTGATAATATGGACCAGCTATTGATTTAATATTGTTATGAATGCATGTTTGCATAGTGCTAACCTGCAGGGTACAGGGGTTATGTGATAGCCAAGTGTGTGATGTGAAGTATGACTCAATACATATCTTGAAGAGAGCCTTAATTACCAAGCGATGGTACGATGACACATACTAATAAACTCGATAGCAACGCAGTATGGTTTGATGGAGTATATACCCAGTATGTTGAGAGGGATGGATGCATTTCCCACCCTATGTCACTTTGATACCCGAGGTCGTGGGAGGGCAGTGCTAAGACATGCTCCCCAAGTTGTTGTGATGACGATGGTTGGATGCCTGCTAGGAGAGGCTGGGTCTGCTAGTTAGCCGACGCTACTGCTCTTAGGTTCTGTGTGGGAAGGTCAGTACAACTGACATCCACTTTGTACTAGCAGAGGAAGGATAGGGAGGATGCGGACGTAGGTTAGGATGGTTTGACATATTAGTTATTATTGTTGAGAGTTGGACATTTATG
>LPNX010783893.1:346071-362640 GCA_001517045.1 Pseudotsuga menziesii
TAATTATTATTTTATTTTGTTGTCATTATCTATATTTTTATTATTATATATTATTAGTGTTTATTATTAAGTACTTATTATAAAGTTATTAATAACATATACTAAATTGCAATATTATTATTACCATTTTACCATTAGCATAAAACATTAAACAAACAATATTGGGTAATTTCATGACAGTTGGGTATGTTTTAAAATTAACACGTTAAATTCCATAGGATAAGCATGTAGTAATTTCCCACCACCTCATCGAGGGTGAAGAATTGTACAAATCAAGAAAATCTATTTATGTATAAACAAATGTCTTAAATAAACTGAACGGGTTGGACTGCCCAAAAAAAAAAACTAATTAATACTTATTATTTTTATGAAGGAGGCAGTGGAAGAGGAGAGGCGGTGGAAGAAGGAAGGGGAAGGAGGTATAAGGAGGGGGATGGAATGGTTGAAGGGGAAAATTTTTGGGCAGAGTATTTTGGGGAAGAGAATTTTTCTAGAAGAAGGGAGGAAAGAAGGTGCTGGAAGAGAAGGGAAGAAAACTGGAGGAGGGGGTTAAATCCAAAGGAGGAATTACACTCATCAAACAAGGAAGTTGCTATCGGGTTTATCGACACATGGGCTTGGGGGCTAGGAAACCCGTCGGTTTCCTAAGGCCAGTAGGTTCAATGCTGGTCGGCAGGGTGGATCATCCAGATTGGCATCAAGGCTCAGACAAGGCTCAGACAAGGGAGAGGCAAGGCTACAAGAGCAGGATTCAGGGACTATCTTCAGCTTAAGTCCAGGTATTTTTTAGTGTAACCCTCTCGTCATTGCATAAATAAATGAATCCTGAAATCAAAATAAAAATTCATGTCATTTTGCTGCTACATCTTAGGACTTAGTGCTATGCCCGGCAAGCAGAGCACTACATGCACCATGAAAACCCAAAATAAAAGACTCACCGTGAAGTTCTTAATTTAGTTCGTAAAACAATTCATAATTTATGTATATCATCATGCATGGTTTTTTTTATTGATAGAACATGATCAATAATAAACATTATAGCAATGAAGACAAGGGAAACACAACTCAAAAAGAGAATATGTAAGTTTTTCTAAATGTTAAAAAAAAATAACATATTTGAATTATTTGGAGGTTTAAATGGTGTATTACATAATGTGTTTTATACATAGAAAAATGTGAAGAAACCCGAAGAGATTGTTTGGTGCTTCATGTTCTTTATGGAAATGTCTTAAAAAGATAAATTAGGTGGACCAAGAGGCAATCAACATAAAGTGTTTCATTGTCTTTTTATTACAAATGTATTTCTTAACAATAGTGATTAATATGTTTCAAATCAATCTTTAATTGTTTATTTGTTGAATGTTATGCAATTATTAATAATAAGGTCAAAGAAGAACATCTTAGGAAGATAAAAATTGTGAAGGAGGTAGATGATCAATTAGTCCTCACTTCATTTGGAGTGATTATTTAGTGTGTTTGAGGATTCTTTTTATAAAACTCTAAAAGATATATTAAAATTTGGAAAAAAAATATAGGCATTCTTTCCATTTATACTATAAAAATCAATTGAATCTCTTTAATATTTAGGTTATACACAAACTACAATAAGTTTTTTTTAGAGCAATAGTAAGTAAAACCAATGTAAGTTGCAATAACAAAAAAAAAAAAACAATAATAACAAATAAAAATTTAAAAAGTATGATAAACAAGAATCTTTGTGAGAAGGATAAATATACCAAAAATCCTCAAAATTAGTATTTAATAAACTTTATTCAAATAAAATCTTAATATACATTAATTGTAAATTAAAAAAATAAAACTCTAGTATTATATTAATTAATTTTTATAAACATTCCTAAAAAAGAGTGTTGAACATTAAACCCTCATTTTAGCAAAAAAATTTGCAATTAGTTATTATTTTATTATAAAATAAATATCATGTTTTAAAACTATCCAAGAATCAAAATATTATGTTTTAAAACTATCCAAATTATCAAAATAGCTGAAATTACATTGTTACACTGTGTAACTCTTTAAACAGTATCTACCTTATTTTCTAACTCCTTACAGTTACCTGGTTATTTTTTCTCTCCAACGCTCATCATCGCTCATTATTTCGAATTTAAAAGTCAATATATTATTAAAAAATGAAAAATTAAAGGTAAGATACTTTTTTTGTTACAGCACTATATTTTATTTTTTATATCTCTGAAAACAAAAACAAAAACGTTATTATTACCAGCATAGATCCATTTAAAAGGAGATCTACCAAGCACCCCAGAGTGATCAGATATCCCAAAATGTAAACTTTTTTTAAGAGTGGAGGTGTTGAAGAAATGTACAATCCAATGTTTATGGTTTTAGTTTAACTAATTTATATTGTTTTATATATATGCAATTCTAAATAATTTAAATTTAATTTAAGTTGACATGTAATTTTTAATAATACTTAATTTTTTTATTATAAAGAACATCTATCAACTCTAGAATGAGCATCGAAAGAGTTACACTTCTCTCCCATACTGGGCTGTATAATGCACCTTTTAGGTGAAACTAGTATTAGTCAAAACAAAAACACTACCTCTCCTATATAAGTTAAGTCATTTTGGAGAACAAATCTTCATTATCTTTTTTTTCACTCAGCAAAAAAACCTATAACTTGTTATTCAAGTTACATAGACGCAACAGTCATTGTCAATATGCTGACTAAATACATATCATAAGATCTAAAAACTATAGGTTTGAGACTAAAATACTAAAAAACACATACATCATATTCCAAATAAATTAAAATGGTTCTAGTATGGCTGACAAGTATATGTGTTAATGATATGATCAAAATAGGCTTAAAAATTTAATCAAGTGTTATAACCCTATGAAATCCTGGACCACATAAGAAACATCTAAACCAGAGCGCGTGTGGATCTTAAATGGCCCCTGGAATACACACAAAATCTCTAAATGGCCATCACTTTTGATGGCCACAGAGCTATGTGTTATATTCACACGATAATTAAGTTTGAGACAATATCTTGGATCAACTACGAGCATTAGAATAGATGATGGAAAAAGGCGTTGGGTAGCTTGTGTTAATGGCTGTTTATCGGTCGGCCTGGTGCTCATCTTGGCTGTTTTTTTTTACATTTCCCGATAGTCCTTTCGGTAGTGGATTGATTGCCTTGGCCGAGCATTGATATTATCGCTGGTGTGGTTTAATTGCGCTTTAATGTACTTTTCAGTGCCTTTAATCATATGATCTGCGGACTTGCCACGTTGTGAAGGGTTTCATCTATGTTTCTCGATTGATTGAGTATTCTGGTTTTTAGAAACGTCGGCTCTGTTATTTGCTCTGGTTTGTTGGGCATTTTGGTCCCGGCTTCGTGCTTGGCATTTTTTATGGGTTCCGAAGGCTTTCTGCAGTGTTTTGTACGCATGGACGGTGGGATTAGCTTATGGTGTTGGCATCTCTGAATGCAGGGGCTTGATTGCCTTGAGCGAAGGCATTTGGGCGAAGGCGTTTTTGGGTGAAGGTGTTGGGTAGCTTGTCTTGAGGTTTGGCTGTTTTTTCTTGACCGTTTATCGGTCTTTTTGATGCTCATCTTCGCCGTTTATTTGACATTTTCCGACAACTTGCCATGGTTGAGAGTTGATATGTGCGCTGGTGTGGATTATTTGCGCTTTAATAGAAGTCGGCTCTATTATTCGCTCTGGAATGTTGGGTTTTTAGGGATCCTGGCTTCGTGCTTGGCATTTTAATGGGTTTCGAATGTTTTTTGGAGTGTATCTTGCGCGTGGAAGATGGGATAAGCTTTTGGTGTTGGCATCTCTGATTGCAGAGGCTTGATTGCCCTTGCTGTGCTCATTTGTGTTGGTCTGGAATGTGTTTCTGTGTTCAGTCTTCAGCCATATTAGTGCTGTGGACTTGCCTCGATTAGTTGGGTATTGTGGTCATGGGGTGACTGGTTAATACCCTAGTTATCTGTGGCGACGGTGCTGTTTTTCTACGCTCTTGTGGGGGGTTTCTAGATTGCTCTTGCTTCTGGAGATTGTCTTTTCCAGGTTGTCTGGCGTTGGTAGATTTCTGAAGGCTATTCGGCAATCTTGGTTTATCTGGATTCTTAGACGTATCTTGATCGGTAGAAGCTAGATCATTATCGTCCTGTTTGGGGTGTTTTTTTGGCTTCTGGTGTTGGTGGATTTCGGCGGTGTTCTATTAGGCTGGGCTGGATGCATTTGGTGTTGATGAACTCATTTTGCAGAGATTGGAGGATGAATTTGCTAGCACAATTCTGCAATGTGGCTCCATTTGCGTTCTTAATGAGGTAAGCCGAAACTGTTTTTACAGTTTTCGTTTGGTACTTTTGTTTTCTGGCGATCTTCGTTTGTCCTGGATTGGTGTTGGAGTTTTTCTTCTGTTCCTGTGATTTTTGTGAGTAATCAGGATTTATTTGGCAATCTTGAGTTTCCCTTTTGTAGTTTTGATAATTCTTGGTCTGGGTTGGGGGATTTGACCTATTGTGTTAGCAATGTCACTTCGAGCGACGAAATCTCTGGCTCGTACTCTGCCAGGTTGCCTGCCAAGTTCTTTATCTGTTTGTCCTTTTGTTTCTTCTCCTTTGGGACATCCGTCATGTTCCCGGTTGGGTTTTGGTGAGGATACTCGCTTATCTGCGTTTTATTCTCCTCTACGGGTGGATTGCTTGGAGAATGGGTGTTAGGTATCCTCATGCTTGGTTGGGGGAATAAAGAAAGATGGATTTGTTAAACCATCCTCTCTGTCTTTTGAGGAAAATTCTGTGGAATTGGTATCTTCGGTCTCTGGTTCTGTTGATTCATTGGTAGTAGGGCCTGTTGGGCTTGGGAAAGGTCTTCCAGTTGTTAATTCAGTTCCGGAGGGGTTTATATCGAAGGTTTCTGATGTGGTTGAAATCGGTTCTGATCCATGTTTCCCTGTGGATGTCCATTCTGTCCCGAAATCCATTACTTATTCCTTGGTTTTCACAGGTCACTCGACATTGCCCTGTGAGCATTGGGAGTAGTTTATTAGCTGGGAACATGCTTCCCTCTTTGAGATTGGGGTCCCATTCAGACTCTTTGGGTAATATGAAGTGTGATTGCAAGGGTGCTAGTGATTGCTATCCTTCAGGTTCAGATTATCAGGACGAAATGAGTAAATGTTCATTGGTCAGTCTCAAGGCAGTTGGGATGGATCAAGAGGTCAGTGAAGGATTAAATTCAGATTTGGGATTAACTCCTACTCCTGATGTAATTCATGCTCCTATCAGATTGTTGGATTCTGATAATGAACATTTGCATGCTTCTCATTCTTCTTTCAGCAAGGGGAACCCTAAGGCTAAAAAGAGGCAGCTGAAACCCATCAAGAAGATTAGTCCTGTTTTAATGACCCTGGGGGAAGACATCCTTCTAAATGATATTGTTCTCACCAATGCTTTGAATTTGGTTGGGAGGTTTGGAAGGCGTAATTATAATGCTGAATCTTTGCGTGGGTGGGCTAATAAGGCTTGGACTGATGGCATCAGTACTAGGTTCCTGAGATTTATATGCTACCAAGGGGATGGATAGCCTTTAAATTCTCTTCTGTGGCTGATGCTGATAAGATCCTGGCAGGAGTTTGGAGATGGGATAAAGATGGCCTTCTTCTTAAGCGTTGGTCTCCTTTATTTGATCCGAGGAAGGAAAGGTATGACAAAGTTCCTATTTGGGTCAAACTTCCAAACTTACCCTTTGAATTCTGGTCTTCTGATTTCTTCAGACTTGTTGGTAATACCTTGGGATCCCATTTGGAAACTGATTTTACTTATCTGACTTCTGGGGTTTGCTGCATGGGCCGGGTTCTTGTCCTGTTAGACTTTCGTTTGGGATTGCCTGCTGAACTGGTCATTAAAAAGGGTAATAGTGACTTTCATCAGCCTCTAGATTACCTGGGAATTCCCTTCAGATGCTACAGATGTCATGGGTTTGGACACTTGGCAAATGGGTGTTCTCTATCTTTTAATAAAATTTCTTCTTCCAAAGTTTGGAGAGTAAAAAATGGTAGGAATAAGTCTGTTGCAAAGGATGGTCCGCTTGTTAATGAAACTATGGATGTGCAACCTGTTTCTTTTGAGCCTGATCCATTAGCCAACCTTAATGGAGGGAATCAGTCTGTTGCAAAGGATGGACCGTCTGTTAATGACAATTTGGATGTGCAACCTGTTTCCTATGAGCCTAATCCATTAGCCAATCTTGTTCCAATAGCCAATCTTAATTACTCTTTGGATGATATTGGTAACTCCCAAAAGCTATCCTCTACAGCTTCATTTTCATCTCTAAAAGATCTGGGGTTTGTTTCTCCTTGTAAGGCCTCTCCTGCTGTTAGCAAGGGCTATTTTCTTTGTTCGTGCTCGAAATCAGTTCAAGAGACTTCCCGTCCTGTCAAGGATAAACCACGGTTTCAGAAAGTAGTTTCGGCTGCTGGATTGGAGGTTTAATGCAAGGGCTGATCTGGATTTTTTGATGGATTATATGATGGATTATGATTTCTAGATTTTTATGGACTCACTCAGGACATATGATGCTATGGCTGATTTAAATGCTTCATCTTTGGTGATTTTTAAGCATATTTCTGAGAGCATGACTTGTGGGCTGTCTTGCCTCTTATATTTTGATGAAATGGATATGAAAATACTTCATTGGATGGCATGGAAGGCCAATTTATTTGCTGCTGTGTTTTTTTCCAGCATACATTACAGTATATGCTTGTTGAGACTATTTCAGCCAGCTAGTTATGCTCTGGGTTATCTTGCTTGTGATCACCTTCTATTTTTTCCACAGATCTGACCTTATTTATCAAGAATGATGAAAAGAGTCTGCTATGATCAGACTTGATGATTATTGATGAACAGTAATGCTCTTTATGAGGTATATTCTTATGTAATAACAACTTTAAACAGTTGGATCAGTTTTTGGACATGTTAATGATATTGTGTGCTCTTCATGAGGCAAATATCGATGTGTTTTGACAACTTCATAGTTGGTTATTTTTGTACAATGGACCTATTGGACCATATGCTGAAAGTGAATAATATATTTACGAAATTTTTCTTTGGAAAAAAAAAATATGATCAAAATATTCCAATTGGCTCAGACAGGATTCATTTAGTAATATTGTTTTTGGATAATGTAGAAGCAAACATATTATTCTCTATAGATATGTTAAGAGTAAAGCTCCTCAGGAAAAGAATAAGTGACTTATTTTCTCTTGAACCAATGTGAGACCATAGCAACCTGTAAATTAGCTTTGCTATTCTCCATCTAATAAAGAATATCCTTAGCTAATAAAAAATCTCCAAAGCATAGCATCCTAAAAATTAGCTTTGCCAATCTATAAGGAATCTCCAAATATCTGTAGCTAAGGAATATCAAAGAGTTTGACAAAATAATGCCCACAATTTTTAGTTTTTCAAATCTAAACAAAACCACATAATTGTGACTGATTTCTTGCCCAGATACATAATTGTGACTGATTTCTTGCCCAGATACAGATATCGCATATAAACAAAACATCTATTTTTTTTTTAATAAGTAAACCATTCTTTAGGCTTCGTATAAATTTAAACGCATATAAAATACTTATATGATAGGAACCTTCAGTAAATACCTGATATTCAATTGATTAAATATAAGACATGCTGTTTTGATATTTCAAATCATAAATCACACGATTTCTTTTTAAATAAAAAACAATTGACTAAATACAAAATAGATTGCATTGCAAATAATAAAGAATATCCTTGTCAAATTTTTTTTAATTGAAAGTCAAGTGAATATATGCTTATGGCATGATATCAGAGCATGCTGACTGTAGTATTTGAATGACGTAACATTGATTAAATATTATTAGAAAGAGGATGAAAACTGTTTAACAAAAATGATTAAATATTAGAAAGAGTGAATTATAAGTAACTTAGATGAAAATTGCTTAACAAAAATGATAGTGTTATTTTTAGGTAGAATAAAACTATAGCTTTAAGTTTATTGGGAAGAATGATTATTACTTTTTAAACTCAAGTTTAATTTTGATCTTAATGAGTTTTTAATGAATAATGATAGGTGATGCGTTCGAATATGAGTGGTCTGTATATTGTCAGCAAGTGCCAGCTCTGTGGATTTGATGTGGGTATATAAGAATAAGGTATGCGGTTTATAGTGTTTCGTCCATGGTTCTGACTCCTGTTTACGCTTTGGCTATGATCCATGAAAAGTTTTTCATCGAATAAAATAGCTGTTTAATGCTCTCCAAAATTTATTCTGTGAAATTGTTACGTAAAACATACCCATTCTGCAAAAGTTTGCAGGAAAGGAGCGAAAGCTTCCCACTTAAATTTTGCCATGGCCAGGTCGAAGCATGCCGCTCGATCCAGCTTGGAATGGGAGATAACCGTTCTCGAAGGGGAGATAGGGTCCCCCGAGCTCAACTATCCGGTTCCCAAACGCTGGCATCACCGAGTGTTTGAGAAAATCGTGGAAGCATTCAGTGCCTTTATTTCTCTTTTCAAGATGATTTGGCGATTTGGAACAGAGGATCCAAGGAGAATTTTGCATGGTATGAAGGTGGGACTTTCACTTGTTCTTGCTTCCCTTTTCCTTTTAGTGACTCCGTTGTTTAATAGCTCGGGGGGTGATGCTGTGTGGGCGATCATGACAGTGGTGGTAGTCACCGAGTTCACTGCAGGTATTCGCTTTCCCTCGTTATATATATATCTGCATCCTTCATCCATGAGTCCATGCAAATAGCATGGTATATTGTATTAATATGATATTTTGTAAAATACTTGATTGATATTTGAAGGTATATTGGTGTGTAATGTGGCAGGAGCAACCTTGTACAAGGCCATAAACAGAATGTTCGCAACATTATTGGGAGGAATGTTGGCTTTTGTGTTAAACTGCGTTGCAATACTATCTGGACATGAGCTCGAACCGTATATAATTGCTTTCGGGGTGTTTGTATTTGGTGAGTACATTGAACTAAAAAGACGCAATCAATTTGATTAATATGAAGATTTGAATAGACCAAGTTTTGTTTAGCTCAGAATATAATAGTTTTGGAAAATTTCACCCTTTTTCAGTGGAGATTTCACTTATTATTTTTGTAAGATCATATTTATTTTATAAAATTTTAAAGATATTTTTTTAAGAAATGTTTATTCAAAATTTTGGAATAACTTTAAATTTTCTAAAACTCTAACACAAATATGACTCTTTAAGTCTTAGCATAAGACTTAACTTTAAACTTTCCAAAACTCAAGCATAGTGTAATTCTGTAATTTCAACACAAGAATTATCTACTTTCAAAATCTTTATACCACATATTAAAATATATATAAATCAAAATCCTAAATTATTTAGGTTAGTTCATGATTTAATAGTTAATAGTCTTTAGAAGCTCACCAGATTTACTATTGTTTTAAATTGCATGTTTTAAATTGGATGCATTTATGATGAATAATATAATATGCTTAATTTTATTAAAAAAAAACACATTTTATAACAAAAAAAATATATTTAAAAAATGATAAATCTCATATAGATATATATTTAAATTTTATATTCGAAATAAAAGATAAAATAACCTTATTGCATACTATATAGTAAGAACATTGGTTATGTCCCATTGTGAAGTTCACCATCTTTACTAAAATTAAATTAATTTTATTATATTATTATTACTTTTAAATGGTAATAACCAGCGTAGATCCAAATCCTAGGCTCTATAAGAACCTAGAGGGATCAAATCTCTCTAGGTGCAAACCTCTTCTTAAGTATTACACTCAATGAGCTATCAACTTTGGTGTGTCCTATATATACCACTGATTTGATTCAAACCAAAAGACACATATTTTTATTTAAGGTCAACATATAATATATTTATTATTAATATTTAATATTATTTATGCCCAACATATAATATTTAATATTATTTTTTAGAGCGAGAACGGAATGGAGGAGCGGCTCTTCATCCGCGGCTAGGGTTTCCCTAGCTTCCGCCTCCTCTCCTACGCAGAGCCGAGCTTGGCTGGATCGCAGGTTGCCCCTCGTCCTCAGCTCTGGCTCGTCCTCAGCACGGGGTTTGCTTGCTGCCGTTTTTTATTTTTCAGCGCGGGATTTGCTACCGTTTTCTTCAGGTTTTCTTCAGCGTGGAGTCCTCTCAGGAAATGGGCTCTCATGCCCAGCTCCCCGCCTCCAAGGCCCTTGTTCAAGCTGCCGCTCCTCAGACAGCCTCTCATTCTTCTTCCAAGTTCGTGAAAAAGATGGACGAGATCCCTTCTCTAGAGCTCTCTCCTTCGGATCCATGCCAAAAATCTCTCACCCTCTCTGAGCAAGCCCTCATTGGCAAGTTCACAGGGTTGTGGCCTAGCCCTAAGGCGGTGGAGATCTGGATTGCAGAACATTGGAACCCTCTACTGCAAGGTCAGGTCTCTCTCTTTGTAGCGAGTCGAGGGTTTTTTGTATTCCTGTTCTCAAATAAAGAAGAAAGAGATCTTGTCTTCCGTTCGGGCCCTTTCTTCATGGGCTCGAGAGGTATGTTCTTAGCCCCTTGGTCTCTGGGGTTCAACCCAGAAGCAGAGATCACTGCCGCTCCAGTCTGGGTAAGACTCCCTAACCTTCCTCTTCATCTTTGGGGGAAAAGTGCTCTGATTGACATTGGTAATAAGCTAGGCCGCTATCTAGATATTGCAGAACCAAAAGGGGGTCAGTACAAATGTGCCCATATTTGTGTAGAGGTGAATCTAGAGAAAGGGCTTCCAGAGGCCCTAAAGCTCACTTTAGGGGATTGGAGCCACATTCAAGAACTGGATTACGAGCAGATCCCCTTTAAATGCAAATTTTGTCATGTATACGACCACTTCGCTAAAAGCTGCCCCAAGCTTGCAGAACCACAGAAACCAGCAAATCCCCCAGCTTCCAATGATACAGAGTTCCAGACGGTTTCTAATCGCCGCTGTCCTCCCCGGCGAAAGGAGCCTCAAGCGTCTCAGCAAAATCCTCCTGCAGAGGTTTCACGGCCGAAAAACAAAAATAGTTTTGCATTTCTTCAAGAAGATGAAGCACAAGAACCTGAAGTTGCAGCTGTCCAGGGTGAGGGCAACTCTGGCCCCATTGGCTCCTCGGTGGTAGCTGAACAAGTTTCTTCAAAATCGGCTTCTCCAGGTTCAAAAAAAGATCCCAGCATTTTGATTCGCGAGACTCCAGCTCAGGCAAGACCGGCATCCTTGTTCCCTTCACCAGAGGGAACCTCTGACTCCGAAGACTTTTCAGCCCCTTCTCCTCCCCTCACGAGAGGGCAAAAAACAAATAAAGAACGAAGAGAAAACGAAGCAGCCTCAAACATCAGCGTGGGCTCCCAGAAGAAATTGGATCCTTTCATTAAGGGGCACTCCTCTCCGCTTGTTTAATGTTTTGTTTCTGTATTCTTCTCTGCTCACAATTCATGAGAGTCTACTCCTGCAAGCAGCCATTTTCTCGAAATAGCTTCAGAAAAATTTGGGATTCACCTCTCAAAGCACTGTTAAGAAGGCTGACTACTCTAATAGAGGTCATCATCCTTCTGTTTCAGAATTCCTCTTTGTACGCCTGGCTCGGCAACAACCTTTTTTAATCAATCAAAAAATTTCTCAATTTCTGTTAAAAAAAAATATTTAATATTATTTTTTATTTTTGTTATGAACGAACATTACAACATCTCCCCATAAATGGTTTTAAAACCATATGCAAGGCCCTCCTAAATCCATGGGTTGCTTAGGAGGCCTTGCACATGGTCTTAAAACTATTTGCAAGGCCCTCCTAAACCATATACAATAAAACCATGGGTTTTTTTAGGAGGCCTTACACATGGTTTTAAAACCATGTGCACGGTCCTCCTAAACCATATACAATAAAACCATGGGTTGTTTAAAAGGCCAACATTTTTTTGCAAATAATTCAATTTTTATTTTTTTATTATTTTGTTATGTAGGAACATTACAACATCTCCCCCATATTGTGTTTTTTTATCATCCACATTTTTTGGGGGGATAATTAAATTTTTAATTTTTTATTATTTTGTATTTTTTTACTTTTTTATTGTTTTGTTAGGTAGGAAGATTACAACATCTCCCCCATATTAGGTTTTTTTTCTCGTCGACATTTATTTTGTTTTATAATTAAAAAATCTATTTTTTATTAATAAAAATAACGTTACTTAACGTTACATAAAAATAACGTTACATAAATTACAAGATCTTCCCCATACTGGGCTATAGAGAGCCTTTCGGCTCAACAAGCATGGTCTGTAGAGAGCCTCTCGGCTCAACAAGCATGGTTGACCAAAGTACACTATGGTTAATTACAATGTTCACTACATGCTCACACAACCAAAGATTCGAGAGGATAATAAGGGCACATTTGTCATTCATAAAAAGTTAAATTGTATTGCAACATTCATTGAATGTTATGAATAAATATCATCATTGAATTACATATTTTATTATATGTATTATAATATTAATAAATATCTCCCAAATATATCATCAATTAGGTTTAGATCTAATGCTAATAAATTAATATAGTTTATTAGTTGTAATATAAAAATTATTTATTTAAATAATATTATTTATAAAATGATATTAGTTAATTACGTACAAATGGATATCAAAATAACAAATTATAAAGGTATTTAACAATAAAATATGTTTAATATATATAATAAATAATATTTGATATATATTTAACTTAATGATATATTTTTTATATATATTATAAAAAAACATTGGATTAATAATATTTTACCTATATTCTTTTAATGTTTTATATTAATTAAATAATTTCTTAATAATTAATTAAAATTATTTAATATATATTACAATTAATTCTACAATATTATTTGTATTAATATTTTGTTTACTTATAAATAGATATTAAAGTAACAGATTATAAAGATATTAAATAATAAAATATGTTTAACATATAAAATAAATAATATTTGATATATTTTACTTCATCATATATATTTTTATATATATGGTAAGAGAAAACATTACATTAATAATATTTTACCTATATTTTTTCAATATTTTATTTTAATCAAATAATATCATAATATTATTTAATATATATTACAATAAATTATACAATATTATTTATATTAATATTTTGTAGATATGTGTACGCCTTCACTTATTACTACCAACAACCAAATTAATAATTTTATTAATGTGTGTGAATATTTTAGGCTTAAATTTAGATACATGTTTTTTATGTTAATGTTTTTCCCTATAGTATGTGCTCTATTTAAGTCTATCAACTTATTGAGACACATTAGTAAAATTATAAATATGGTTGTTGTTAGTTATAAAACTTTATTTTATGTCTTATTTACACATTTGAAATAAGCAATTATATATATTAAAATAAAAAAATAATAAACATTATTTTATTATTTTATAGCCTGGTTACAAATTTTAAAAGAAACAATGTATATATAAGTCAAATATATACCAGTTTACATAAAATTGAATAACAAATGTGAAAAATAAAATAGTTTGATGGAAAACTAGTGAACACTAATTGTTGATTATGTAAAAATTATAATTCGAAGTGTACCTTTTGACTTAGCTCAAGTAATTTTTATGACTTACTGCATGTAGTATTTATTTTATGACTTGCTGCAGGTACGTTGGCTACATTTGCACGGTTTTTCCCCAAAGTCAATGCCATATTTGATTATGGATTTATGATCTTCATTCTCACCTTCAGTTTCATTGCCGTCTCTGGATATCGGGCTCAAAACTTATGGGCATTATTCACAGATTCTTATAGACGGCTGGAGACAATACTCGAAGGATGCATCATATGCATTCTGGTTAGTACACTCATCTGTCCTATGTGGGCCGGAGACGATCTTCACAAATTGATCATAGCCAACCTAGGGGGACTGGCAGGATCTTTGGAAGTTAAAGAAAATATCCACTTCTCTAATTCTTCTTCTTCTTTTGCTTCTGCTAAGATTGCGTTTCTCTTATGTTGCAGGGTCGGTGGCAGCCTATTTTGAGCAATCGTCAAATAAGGACAGTGACGACGATAAAGTCTCTATGGGTTACAAATGCGTGTTAAATTCAAAAGCCAGAGAACAAACTTTGGTATTATTACACAGTAAATTATTCTTATTATTTAAAACGATTGCCTTCTTTGACTCCTAATGTAGTACTATATATTAATTGGCAGGCAAAGTTTGCTATATGGGAGTTCCCACCGCACGGGCAATTTCGATTCAGATATCCCTGGGCGCAATACGTCAAAATTGGAGAAAAGTTGCGCTTTTGCGCCTATTGTGTCGAAGCTTTGAATGGGTGCCTCAACTCTGAGTTTCAGGTATGCTTCACTGAAATTTATATTAAGAACATGGTGTTGCGTCCTGTTAATATTTTTGAATCAGGGCTGAGATATTCGTCGTAAATCACTTGATTCTAGGCGCAGTATTACTTGCGACAAGGCCTAAAAGTACCATGCATGGAGATCGTAGCCGAATCCTCCAAGATTATTGTAGAACTGGCGGACAGCGTCAAAACCATGACCCGAATCGCCAGTGTCCAAGTCATGACTGATCGCTTGGACGAAGTGGTGGAGGAATTGCAGAATTGTTTGGCGTCCCAACCAGAGCTGTTTATAGACAGTAAACGCTGGCAGATCGCGAAAGAAACTCCACAACCAAAAATGGTTAGCTTCAAAGCTATACCGCATTGTGAATCTAGAAGCCCAGGAATTTTGAGACTTAAGGAATCTGCTGATCGGGCAGATGAAGCAAACAGAAAACCTACTAGATCGAGCAATACGAAGATCCGGCCGCATCAAGAAAATATTCCTCTAACGTCGGACGATTCAGCTATGGCCGGATTAAAGCAAGTGCAAAAGAACGAAAGAACCCAGCGTGCTCATGCCTTCATGGAGACACTTTCTCTTGCAACAGTTGCATGTCTTCTGACAAAGATTGTAACGAGGCTTAAGGATGTCATTATTGCCGTGGACGAGTTGGGAGAGCGTGCAAATTTCATTACTGCAGAAGATATACCAGTCGCCGCGGCCGCTGACAATAATAATGCTGCAGCAAAAATTCCACCCACAAGCCATGAGTCACAATTTGTGATGCAGCCCATACACAAACTGGTCCCGCATCAACCTGAACGACCGGTGGGCTCAGTTCGTGTTGAAGACTAAGCTTCTAATGGCCATGAGCTTCTAATATTGGTTTTTAAAAACAATTCAAAGCTGAAACCTTGTGTTCATAAATCTGAATATATAAATTTAATCTGAATATATAAATTTTACTTATTGAAAATGTTCATAAAATCATAAATCTGGCAAATTTGAACTTTTTAATGAAAATGTTTAATATAGAAAATTTGAACTTTTCTAAATGTGGTTGGAGCTTTTAATGGTATTAATGCAATGATCATAAGATGAGTTTTAATAGCATGTAGAGGTCAATATCTACATGGTTTTTTAAATGCTAGAGAAACTAAAAAGTTCTGGACTTTTATTTTTTAATTATATGTTTGGAATATGTAGAAAAAAGGCTATTTAGGTCTAAACTTTCATAAAAAAATCATTGTGTGTAGCATAGCATACTTAACCAGTGGTAAAACACAAACATATTCAGAAAATGGATGAAATGCATAATTAATTATGGTTTACAATATTTTATATCACACTTTTGGTTTAAATTCAAATTTATGTTTCCCACCTATCTCGGTGCCATGAAAACCAAAAAGCATGTGTGATTTATCTCTACAAAACGTGCACATGTTTTAGCTCTACAAAATGGGTACACATTTTGTAGAGCTAAAATGCGCACGCTTTTTCTAGATCTAAAATGCATGTGTGGTGTTATAGACATTAAATTTACCTCCTGGGTAAGGGGGTGCGAAGGGGGGTTGTGGGAGAGAAAGAGATATAGATCATGGCTTAGGGAGGATAGGGTAGTTAGAGGAAAGAGGGGGTATAGGGTGGGGGTAGAATAAGAGATAGGTGGGCAGTGAGTGGTAGGGGAGGGGGATTAGGAGAGACACTGAGAGAGGGATAAGGGTAGGAGGGAGTACGAAAGATCGAGAGAGATGGATGGGAGTACGAGGAGTAGGGGAAAGAGAGGGGGGGTGCTTATGGGTAGAGGAAGTGTGATAGGGAGAAGGGGATGGAGGACGAGGTTATGGGTATGGGAAGTAGAGGGGAGTGAGAGAGAGACATGGGTGGAGGGGGTATTTGTGGGTAGGGAGAGTAAGAGGGAGTTACAAAGAGAGAGGCAAGATTAGGGGTAGTGAGAGGGTGTGTGAGAGGGGAAATGGTGTTAGGGGGGTTGGGGGTGAGAGGGAGGGATGGGAGGGAGGTGTAAGTGGAGTTGTAGGGGAGAGGAAGAGTATGTGAATGGAGGTGAGATGGAGGGGTGGGGGTGAGGTGTAGGTGGAGTTGTAGGGGAGAGAGAGAGTGGGATATTTGATTAGGGGGGAGAGTGGGGATAGATGCATAGATGAGGAG
>LPNX010783893.1:362966-416278 GCA_001517045.1 Pseudotsuga menziesii
GTAATGGTAGAGGGCGGGTTGGATAGAGAAATATATAGAAATTTGGGTGGGGGAGAGGTTATGGGTTGAGGCATGATTAGGGAAGTTAGAGAGAATGGGGGGCATCAGTTAGAGAGAGAGAGAAGGAGAAAGACAGATTTGGCAAGTTGTAGGGGGAGGGGAATTAGGAGATACATAAGGTGAGAGGGGGTTAGGAGGACGAGTAGTAGGAGAGAGAGTGGGGAGGGTTAGAGGGTGTTTATGGGTAGGGAGAGTATGAATGGGGTTAGGGAGAGAGGGTGGGGGTTAGAGGAAGTGAGAGTGTTTGAGAGACAATATGAGAGAGGGTGTTCAAGGGGTGATGGATAAAGATAGGGGTGGGGGTTAGGTATACGAGGAGAAGTAGGCTAGAAAGAGAGCGAGAGGAGGAGTTAGTAAGGGTTACAGGGAGAGGAATGAGAGAGAGAGAGAGAGAGAGAGGAGGAGGAGGGGGTGTTAGAGATAGGGGAAGGAGTAAAGGGGTGAGAGACTAAGAGAGGAGGTTAGTAAGGGTTAGAGAGAGAGAGAGAGAGAGATGAGAGGGTTTAGTGGTAGGGGGTGTAATAACTCAAAAATTCATAAAATTTTAAAAATTTTCATTTGACATAAAATGTTAGATGTCACCGCTAAAGTACCCATAACTGTCAGCAGATAATAAAACAGTTTGAAAGAGAAACACATATTAATCCTTTATAAGAATTTGTATTATCTAGAGGCTTGTCTTTCAAAACTGTGTTAGTACTATTTTAAACTTAGCAGTTGTAATTTTCCAGAAAGTAGAAAAGATACTTGTATTTTTACTGATGCTAGGTATACTGTTGATTTATTTTGTCAAGTAGGGGATATTTCTTAGGGAAGACTGGAGCTTACTTAGCTTATAGATAACACAGTGGGACTGATGGCTCTTTACAGGTTTTAACAGGTAAGCGTAAGTTCCAATATATATATTCAAGTCAAGAAGATACTTTTCTAACATGTTTATGATGCTAGACTTAGAATGTTTAAATGCAGCTGGTATCCAAATAGGTAATGATGATCTTAAATTTGTTGTCAAAACTTCGTACTGACATTATAACAAACCTCCTATGCATGGGTTAAATTGTATGATCAAATACTGTCAAAAGATATCAATATCCCTTGGATGATTATGATTAACCTTCTAATGAATGCTTGTATTTCTGTTTACAGTAATTTTGATCTAGAGTTTACCTAGGAAGTAACACAGTTCGCAACTTCAACTTAGATCACTCAAAGACATTAGATGTATAAAACATTTACTCTTATCTTAGGGTTTCCTAATTAGATGTTTTCTCAAAAATAAACAAACTATACTGACTCTTAACTATATATTCATTTCTAGGAATTTAGAGTTACAAATGAAACTCTTATATAATTTGTGAGAACTATACTTACCTAAGTCGCCAACTACCCGCTGCAGTAAAAGAATTGGATTATGACTCTCTTCCTAGCTGAAAGAATTTTTCTTTGAAACTTTTGCAGTCTTTTACTTTGAATCCTTTTTACTTGTATCTTATAGTTCCAATCCTAGGGTACCCTTTAGCTATAAATTACGCCCTACACAAGGTTGCTTAGTAAATATTTTTTAACAAGGTTGTCGGTTTAAATAAATATAGTGAGAGATCTTATATTGCTTTGGTCCTTGTTATCAATTTACTCTTCAACTCTAATAACATCAAAAGGCTATTTCAAGGAATCATCAAATCTCCTTCTTAAAGTAATTCATCGATTAAAGCTTGTCCTTTACCTATGTTTGATAAATAAGTTTAGAAAAAGACATTACCCTATTGTGACTTAACAAAACCCTAAAAGAATAATCTATTCTTAATACTATGGTTGATAGTTTTGGCATCGAAATAATCAAAGGACAAAACATTATTAGAAATCCAAATATGATATGATTTTAATGATTAACGTTGATTGGTAATCATCTTAATGCAAAATATAAATTGCATATAGTACTATAAAGAAGTTACCCACATCGATGAAAAATATAGAAGGACACATGGAGGTGTTTTGTCCACGGGTTTGGTTGACTTATATTGAAGCCCTAACCCTCCTTTTGACATTGCAACAAAAAATTCGACCAGGTGTGGCCAAGCTACTAGCTCGTGGCGGCCATGACTCTATCAAACTCACACTAGCAGAAAATAAAATGACTAAAATCAGGCTATAAATGACTATTTTTGAGTCGGCAACTAATAGTAGCTAATTTCTACTATATTATAGCTAGTCGTATTTGACTAGTCATTAATAGCTTGACTTAATAGTCATTGATTTAGTCATTGATAGACAATGATTTAGTCATTGATAGTCAATGATTTAGTCATTGTTTTAGTCATTGATAGTTAATGATTTAGTCATTGATAGTCAATGATTTAGTCATTGTTTTAGTCATTGATAGTTAATGATTTAGTCATTGATTTAGTCACATATTTAGTCACGGATTTAGTCATTGATTTAGTCATTGATTGCAACAATTAATCACCGAATATATGACTAAATAAACTATTAGATATTAACATATTAATGATTAAGCTAAATACAACTAAGATATGGGAAATTAGCTAATAATAGTCGTATATATGCGAATTTAATCATTTTTGTAGTCACAACTTTATGATAGGGCACGGAGGAATCGAACCACCAACCTCCTGCCTATAATTAGGTAGGTGCTCTACCATTGAGCTAGCACCCTTAAAAAAGCTTTTATTGCTTGACAATGATGATATTCAAACAAAGTTATGATAGATAGCAATCTACAAACTACATAATTATTACTATTACAACTTACTAGTAACTATTATTTATGATAAACTAATTCCTGAGAGCTATGTACAATTTTTCCTATAAGTAAAATTAGCATAAGAAAAAATGTAATGTTTTTCATTGTATTGTGTAAATTATTGAAAGAATGAAATAAATAAAATTAGCACAAGAAAAATTGTAATGCTTTTTCATTGTATTGTGTAAATTATTGAAACAATGAAATAAGGAGAAACATGTATTTTAGCTTATTGAAATAATGAAATAAAGAGAAGCATGTGCTTTAAGAATTTTAAGGAACTCTCGTAAACTTATATATAATTAAAAATATAACAATCATATAAACAAAATATGATAAAAAGAGATAGCTTTTTTTACAACTATAACATAGTACTATATTAAAAGTACAAAAAAATGAATATAAATTATACATATAATATCATGAAATGTAGTTTTATCATTTAATGTCATTAAAACATTTTACATAAATAAGATGATGCATAAGAATTCCAATGGAATATACAAAATAGAAAAAAATTATAGGTTGTCCATCAAGTGGATCATCATCATCAAAATACATCTTAAATGCATTTTAAAGTGTTTGACGATATCCTAAAGTTGGATCTATGTACATTGAATGTTCTACATATTACAACATTGATGTGTCAAAAGAGAAGATATTGAGGAAACCTTCTACAAAGAGGAGGTGAATATAAATATCCATGCAAGGGAGCTGAGAGAAAATGATGAGTAGTAGGCATTTGATGCTCTACTAGAGTTGGAAAATGATGATAATGTAGCAATCATCTATTGCACATCCAAGTATGTAGAGTCCCTGGAGGAGATACCCATGAGGACAAGAGTTTAATGAACACTTTTCTTGTTTATGAATTTGTGGATTAGGGGAAGGAAGAAGCAACCCCATTGAGGCTATAAGTAAAAGGAGAACAACATTAAGATTGCTATAGATTTTAAAGAAAGTTTTGAAGGAGAGGGCAATGATGTAAGTGTGGTAAAAGAGGAAGAGTTTATATCCCATTGGGAGGTTGTAGAAGATAAAAGAAAAAGGTTAATATAACAACCATTTATAGCAAATGCTATGTCAGGATCCCTTCCTGTAACTCCATTAGATGCGCAGTTTGACGGATTACTAATATTCATTAGGGCCAACAAATATCTTCAACTATATACATCCCATAGGTAATTAAATGATTGCTTTCAACTTACATACTTCTATAATAACCCTTCTTTTAAGGTAAAGTCCAGCAACATTACAAGGGAATGAAACTTCAATTACACCAAATAAAACTAGGACATTGCAACAAGAAACACTAAAACAAGGGGATGAACCTTCAATTACCCCAAATATAACTTGTACATTGCAACAGAAAACACTAAAATAACAACAAACGCTTTTTATGTACTCCATAAAGAACCCCATAAAACAATGTTTTTCTCGTAGAATTTACCTCATCTTCAAAAAGATATCCATCAGGTACAAAAAACCCATCACTGTCATCATCTTCCTCAGATTTAAACTTATTTGTGTCAACCTCATTATTTTCTTCCTCATCATCCTTGTCACAGTCAGAAAGGACTTCCCCAAGATCTTCCTGAAATTTTTAACAAAGTAAGAATGTTAATAAAAATACTACAAATACTCTTACCAAAGAGATTTAGTGATGAGTACCTCTTTCGATTCTTCATCACTATCATTCTCATAGTCCAAAGAAGAGTCCTTCCTTGAAAGGATTTCGAAGCCCAATGCCATCACTGCATCAAAAACAAAGAGTCAGAAACAAAACTTTCCCTCTTGTCTACTGCAATATTAAGAATCCATGAGCATTAAGGTGTTTCATATGTTTCTCATCATGGGATATCAAAATTAAAACACAACCTGTTGCTTTGATAATTAATAAACTTACAATTATGCAAATTATATTCACCTTTTCTTGGAGAAGGTTCCATAATAAGCAGGTCTATGGCTGTGATCAAACTGCAAAAGGTTTCTTCTCTTAGTGTGAAGCCTATTTTCTCTATGTACATTGGTATTCCCATTATTTCAAGGAAAACCATCACTCAAAACTTCTTCCCAGTCATTTACAAGGATCTTTGACATGATCTCATGATCTTCAACCTCACTATACGTCCATTTTTTGTTTGTAGAGGATTGCAATTTTGGCAGCGCTGCAGCTTCAGCAGATGCCCCATGCAACCGAAGTTCATTAAACAATGCAACTTTGTGTTTACACAAAATACCCCAACTTAGATGTCTTTGTGCAGAAGTGCACCAATTAAGATGGTGCTAAGATACCAGGTGTGACCTAAGTACATCGCACAATCAAATCGATTCAACTCAAAGAATATAGAAAGAACACGACATATTCATGCCACATTTAGACATTTATAAAAAGATAAAAAAACAACCTTAGAAGATCCCCTATTTGTGTCTCTGCTTCTTTGAGTAATATCTTATCCATTGACAACATAACACCACTGCAAATCTGTGCATTTTCCTGCAAAGAATTATAAATTGTTTCATTCAATACAGTGGGCACTGTTTGAGTGTTAGGTGAGTCTTTTTTAAGAAATCGGTCCATCAGTGTGACCGATTTTTGTATTGCAAGTTTCTTTTTCATCTCAGCTTCTTCCTTTTCACAATGCTTCTGTTCATTTTCTGCCTCCTCTTGCTGTCGTTTCTTTTCCTTCTCCTGGTTCAAGGAAACTAAAGATGTTAGCAAATGTATATGGTGCCATTATGGAACACAGAGTATAAGTGTTTCCCTATTGGAATGATATAAATATTAAATTGGAAAAAGAGGTTTTTTGCTTGAATTTAAAAGTTTAATGGTAATGTTAAGACAAGTATATTCCACATATACTACAGAAGTAGTAGATGGAAAATTTTGATAAATAACTTGATGAAATGGAATAAATAAAAAACACGATAATCTCAATATAAGATAACATGTACTCATATTTGTAATAATATAACAAAGAAAGTTGATATTATCAACTTCTCACTTTCAGAATTGCATCAACAACTGGATTAATAAATCATACAAATGTGTTTCAATGATCAATGAAAGAAAGTGATGTAGCTTTGGAATCTTACTTGAATGTTGGATTCCATATGAGAACAATCTTGTTCATTTTCCTACAAAGGTAATAAAAAATGTTAGTAAAAACTCCAAACTTCTGCCTTTTAAAACTTGCATTCTTCCATAAAATTCTAACTAACCTGTTGAACCTTCTCCCTTTTTAGCACCCACTCCAACCATTTTTGTTCCATCTCACTCTTCTTTTCATTTCTTTCTTTTTCCTTTAGCTTGGATTGCTTGACCATTCTACATCAAAAGAAGAGATGTTGGCAGCATTGAATATCTTCTACAAATAGTACATATCCAAAAGGATAAATCTAACAGCATCTGTTGAATTGACTTGCAAATTTATCCTATGCATAAATATGTGATTGAGAATCTTACATGTGTGCATTATTTTTCTGAAGAAAGTCTGCAACTGTATCACGAATACTTATCTCATCATCATCTTTAGCAAGCAATTCCACAGCTTTGGCTACATCTATTTTCCCACTTCCTTCTGATTCTAGTGATGGCAGTGCTTATAGCATTGTTGTTTCTAACACTGACAAATAACATGTGAACAGGGATGTATCAGATATCAAGAAAACATATAATAAGTTTAACTCATCAATGCATCCTTTATTATAACAAAAAACCAGGAAAAACGTATTTATAAATTCTTCAAGGATTATGTTTATGATACATGAATTTTACTTGCAATTACATTTCTCACAATTGCAGCTCTTCATTTTGAACAAGGGAAAAAGGAAGACAATCCATCATCGCCATTGGACTCCTCCATTCGATGAATTGTTAACATGTCCATCCATGCTAGCTCGTCCACATTATGTTATGTTGTGTGTCCACAATGCAAGTGCACATGCCAAGGGAGCATGACAGTATGTTAGAAACTTAGCACAACCGAATATTGGAACAATGCACCCATGTCACTACACTTCATCTATGCATGTAAAATATTAAAACAACTGCAATGCATATCTAAGTCGCCACTTTGATTGGCTCTAAATTTAATCCCTACAATGTGCATCCTAAACTCATGATTATTTTGAATTTGCAACTCTCATACAACAACCAAACTTGTGCACCCATACTTTGACAATTTCTTAAGGGGAGCATTTCTTTGGCTCAACTCCTCTGGTCATGGACTTTGTCAATATCTGAATCCTTCCAGGACCAATCCTACCTACCAGGGCTGCAATTTGGCTTCATCCTTTCCCATCAAACTAGATTTTACTACAGTCACATGTCATGGGTGCCCTTCACTTTTCCAGTTACTCAAATCATAAGCTAAGAATCCAATAATAGAATGTCATTAAAGACACTATAACAGAAATACAAAAAGGTTGTAGTTACAAAAACATTCCCTTGATTAGAATATGTTAGAATAAGCAACCCATAGTTATCTACCTTAGACATTAATTAATTCATTTTTGTCTTATTTGCCTAGTTTCCAATATTCCACTCTATGCAAGTTGTCTTCCACATCTCCTAGAAGTCAAACTTGCTAAAATTGAGTCATGGAAGACTTGGGAAACCTCCTAGAAACCATATTTAGTAGTTCTACTTTATTCTAGATCCTCCCTAGCACATATCTACTTTCTCTGCTAAGTTGTATGCTTTATTGATATTTGAGGCAAAAATGGAAAGTAAGACTAGGTGTAGTTGACTTGTTTTTTTCCCTCATCATCCTCCATTCTTTTTCTCCTAATAAAAGCATGTATGAGTTGTCTTTCCATCACCCATTAGCTTTCCTACTTGAATTTTCCAATTCATGAGCCTCTAGGTAGATTTGGAAACTGCTTTATGCACCTATGGGGGATTTGACTAGATTTAGTAAGCCTGCTTTTAACTATTTCGAATGGAATCCTTATGCATTTGAATCTCTCATGTAATTATATATTGTATCAGCCTATGACTTCATAAGTTTGGCTATTGTACACTTATTCGATACAGATTAGTGTCATCCTTCAATTTTAGTCTCCTTTGTATGTAAATTTGCATGTTTGATTACCAATTTTGTGAGTGCAATTGTTCTATCACTTGGGTTCAATTTCCACATGGTATCAGCACCTTTGTAGATCAATTTCTATCCTTCCATATTGCTATTGTAGGTTTGACATTTTGACTGGGAGCATTCTACTGGTTGAAGGGCACAGTTCAGAGCTATAGATCAATCTCAGAAGATCATCTTGACTCCATTTATTTTCTTCGAATGGAAAGCAGAGATGGAGATACTATTGAGAGCGAAGGGTCTCTACAGGGTGACTGTGGCAGCCGAGGCAGATCCCAATGCAGTTGCAAAGAAAATTAAATGGCACAACAGAAGGGATGAGGCCTATGGTCTTCTGTGTCTGAGCATATCCAGAGACCTCCTCTTCCATCTTGATGGATTGACATCACCTAATGAAGTATGGGAGAATATTGTAGAACTTTTTGGTAAGACAGATGAGATGAGAGGACATCAAATCAAGAATGAATTGATCTCTTTGAGTCCCAACAACTTTGAATCCCTCCAACTATACTTTTCCAAGTTTAAAGCCCTTGTTTTTCAGCTAAAACAGTGCAGAATTGAAAAGAAGGAAGAGCAGCTAGTTTTGGCCATACTCTCGAAGCTTGGCCCTGCCTATTCAGTGTTTGTTTCGACCTTCCATGCCACCAAGTTGACAGCTCAATCCTGGAAGATGCCTAACCTTACAGAGTTCATAGAATCCCTCACACAAGAACAAGATAAACTGGTGATGATGGGCACCATCAAACCTTCCAAAGACCAAGCTTTGGTTGCTGGAGATTCGAGGGTGGATTCAAAAGGAAATAACAAAGCTAAGAAGCCACCTGATCAAAAGAGAGAAAAGAACAAGTCTCAAGAGGAGCCCCAAGGCTCCAAGAAGAACTTCTAGAAGAAGAAGAACAAAGGAGAAATGAGCAAGTGCGCATACTACAGTAAGGGTATCATCCTAAAAGCTTCTATATGAAGAAGAAAATTGACATGTTGACCCAACTACTGGAGAAGAATAACATCTCCCTTCCTGATTGGTCAAATAAGAGGGAAGGAGGATCAAATTCAGAGGACAGAGAGAGAGTACATGCATTGGTTTCTGGCACATCAAGCTCACCTAGCTTCATCATAGACTCTGGAGCTTCAACACATATGGTTTCGACCAAGGAGGAATTCTCCTCTCTTGACATGTCAAAAGGTCCACCAATAGTGCTGGGAGATGACTCTCTCACTAAAAGTTTGGTCAAAGGAAGGATTGATCTTGACCATGGTAAGTTCAGTAATGTATTGTATTGTAATACCCCGGTTTTGACCTCGTTTGCATTTAAAGATACATGATGTATATTTTGTAATTAATCATGGTGTGGAGCTAAAGGAAAAAGATTCACCATCGATTTGGTTGTGTATGTTTCAGTAATTGGGATCATTGTCGATGGTATATCGTGCTATCCAACACATTAGAGTTTGGCATCATGTAAATATGCACATCAATTCAAATAAACCTACAGCCAGCTACGACGGTGCAACGTTAAAATGAAAAGGGCATGATTCCTAAGGTTAAGCAGGGGGGATTGTCTAACCCATGGGATCCACTGGGGAAAAACCATGTGTCAAACCTTAAACCCCTGTTTTGGTTGAGGTAGTTAATGCTAGGTAGGGGTGGGTGGTAGGCTTGCCCCTTGTGCCTCCATAGCTGGTTCAGTCACACTCGAGCTGGGAGTGGTCTCCTCATGCACCATTTGGGATGCCAACCATTTTTGTTCTGTCCACTCTCCCCATCGCTGGTCGTTCAATTTCCTCATGGTGAGCTGAATTAAAAGGATCCATGATCCATGTATTGGGGGTTCAGTTCTCCTTCTCTCACCGATTGGTTGTCTGTGTAAGTTTCCCCTTCACGCACAAGTACTGTTTACCTCACGCGCAGGTCTGGATTGTGTTCTCCTGCGGCAAGCTTGAAGAGCAGCCTAAGAGGTACGATGCTGGCTGTGTAAGTTTTCCCCTACCTATTGTGGTTTGCGCAGATGTTTTCCCCTGTCAATGTGGAGGTCTAGCTCTTTCCCTTTTTGCCGACTATGTAATGTGCTGTGGCTTCATTGTCGAGAAGGGACTGTTGTTTTCCCACATTTGCTGGTTGTGTCTGGATGGTATAATGTCCTGTTACTTGATCGTTGAACCACGGCTATTGTCTTCCTTGATCGATGGCTGCTGTGAGAACCTATGTGGTGTTGGTTGTGTTTTCCTTCATGCTTTGGAGCTGCTGTAGGTAATAATTTTGTTGTTTTGGGCACGAGAGGGCCAAGAATAAATTAGGGACTATTTTCCCCCGTTAAAGCTATAATCACTTGGTTTTATTGTGGGTATTCAGTGGTTGGTATTCGGACTATCTGGAGTGGGATTGAAGACTGAGTATGCTTGAGAACCTAGGTTTGGGAGCCACACAGACAGAGTTAGATGGTTGGCTTCTTCTCCACAACCCGGAAGAGCACTAGCAAGGGAAGTCAGGTCTTGAGGGACTATGAAGTAGAGAAGGGACTGATTCCTGGTGTCAGGTGTCTATGGGTGTCTTAGAGGTCAGGCTAGCTCTGGTGTAGGCATCCTTAGCTCTTCCATGAGCTCACCAGCTTAGTATTTAACCTGTCCCAACTCCTTGATAGCCTGATTATCCCTACTATGTGGGCTTGGCTGACTTGTGTACCTTGGTTATGTGTAATCCTGCTTAGTCCCTTATTCCTTGGGGAATCATGCCCATTTCGGGGGTGGAATTGTTGCTGAAAGATTGATGAGCATGCTAGCCTATGGTTGGGTGGAACATTGTAGTGACGTAGCTAGTTGCAGGAAAATTTCTTTATGAGATAAGTATCTATGTCTATTTCATCTCTACAATTATATTTGATGGCTAATGAACTATGACCAACATGTTGAATTCCTAAATGTATGTTAGATTCTGCCGTGAATGTGAATGATTATGCATCTTAGCATGTTTTATGTTTTAAGAATTTTATTTCAGCATTTTATGTATGTTCATGTTTATGGGGCTAGTTTCCCGATTGTTGGATGGTTTGTTAGCATCCTCTTCGCCGGTCGAAGGGTCGGGGACGTTACAGTATGGTATCAGAGCTAAAGGTTGCAACATGGGCCTGAATGGGCCATGAAAGGTTAGATAATAGAGGCAGGTTGTCCCCTGCCCAGTAGAAATTAGAAAAGTTCGAGAAAATTTGGTTGAAAAATTCTCCAAGTGGCAAACTTGTCGAATCATCAGAGGACTAAGTGGGAACATCTCCCGATACAGTGGAGTGCTTAGTTAGAAGACCACCTGATGAGGGACCAATGGAAGGAAATTCATGAAAATATATAACTTTTCGTCGGCTATCAGTGGAGATCAATGGAAGTTAGAGCTGTAGTTGCGGAGGGGATCAGTCGAAGGCCGCCGAGATGTCGGCTCCCTTTCGTGGAAAAACCACCCGACGCAGATCGTCTATGATCGGCGACACTTAGTTGCAGGGATCACCGAAAAGACGGATCCGTAGGATTAATGATCGCCAAAAAAATGGCAATGAGTAGTTGTTCGGGTCATCGATGCCGTCAGCAGAGAAAAGACAAAGAGAATTTTTTTGGGAAAATTTCTAAGTCATGAGACCATCGGCGATCGATGATCTTTAGATGATGGGATCCCTGATGCTTAGGTGATGGGGTCACCGAAATGTCACCACCATCGGTGGGAATTAGAAGATAGGATCACCAAAAAATAAACAGTGAAGTTTTCGATGACATGTCGGAAGAGGAAAGAGAAATTCAGTGAAGATTAGTTAGACGGATCGACAAAATTTAGAGGATGAATCGGCCGATGCAGGGTCAAAAAAATTTTCAAAACAATTGTCTAAGTGTTAAAAACCATCGACGATCAGCGCCACTAAGATAAGGGGATCATTGATGACACGTTGGTGGAGGTTAGCTGATGATGCGTCCTCCATTGCAGCTAGTTAATGGACTATCCATCCGACGGATAGTTGCTCCGATAGCCGACGCGGTGGAAGAGAGAGGAGAAAAAGTTTCCAAAATTTCTTCTAAGGCATTAGATAATTGGCGATCGGAGAAGAATAGCAGTTGACATCACTGATGAATAGTTGAAGGAAGAGCTGACACAAGAAGACAATTCAAAAATTTTCTAAGGCACGAGATCATCAACCATCGGAAAATGTTAGTGCTATGGGTCCCCGATGGACATCGGAAGAAGTTAAGGGTTCGCACACCCGTTGTTGCGGAAGTCTAGAGCACTAAGCTTCCGACGGACAAATGTTTTGACTGCCGATACCATGAGTTGTGTTTCAGGTTGCCGATCGGAAATCCTTAGTGGACCAGATCACCGATGCGGTAGGAAAAGTTGTTGTTTAAGTGGTTGGCACACCAGGGGAGAATATAATATGGTATTGCCGATAGACAGAATCAGAGACTTCGGCCAGAGTTAGTTGTTTGGAAAGTCGACGCTGCACCAAACAAGGGAAGAAAAATTCTGAAAATTCTCAAAGTGCAGAAAGTATCGGAAAAGATTAGTAGATGAAATTGTTGTTGAGTGTCGTCAGAAGAATTTAGTCATTAGGATTCCGCAGTTGCGGCTGTCAGTTGAACTATCATTCCGATGACTAGAAGTTTCGATCGCCAATCGAAAAAGTTTTTCAGCATTGAGGAACCGCCATTGCGGATGTCTAAGGGACTAAGTGTCCGATGCCATAGCGGCTAGTGTACCTGATTACCGATACATCATAGTCCTCAGCATCACCGATGATGGTTTTGCAGCACTGGTAAAGGGCTCAAAAGCTTAGACGGATGGGGATCCGAAACAGCGGAACGCATTAGTAGTTTGACCACCGATGAATAGTCCTTGGCATTGCTGATGCAGATCAGAATCCTAGACCACTATGGGTCTGACACGCCAGAAGGAAATAGGTGAACAAACCACCGATGTGCAGCGAAGGAAATTAGATGTTCTGATCGCCAAAACGTCGAAAATTTAGTTGGGACGAGACCCTATTTTAACAAAGGAGAATTTTGGGTTTTTCTAGTGAAAGTTCCAACGAATCTCAGCTAGTGTTCAGTGAAGAATTTTCTCATTGGATTTTCAGTAGTTTCAGGAGTGAAAAGGAAGAGAATTCTAGGTGGTTGAGGTTGACATTTTAGACCCAAAATTCAGTGGTGTGTCTTGCCATCATTTTTGAAATGATTTGGTTTTCACACCCAAGGTCAGAATGAAGCATGTGGATAGGCATTGGAAATCTTATCCAGTAGGGAACAGGGGGGAATCTCTAGAGTTCGAATGTGGTGCTGCAAAGTACTAGTGGTTGTCAGTATGGACAAACCAGCTATTGTGTGGAAAATGAGTTCCATGCAAAGATGAGGGATTTGGAAAGTGAAAATTCCTTAAACCCTGTATTGATAATTATAATTACATTTATAAGTTTCATACATGAAATGTATGAAGATATGCCTTGCATGCATAGGATATTACATGTTCGTAAGATTAGTGAGAATTATACATGTATAATGAACCACTAATGGTAATTATTGCATTGGTGTTGGCATTAGTGGGAAAACCAATGGCAACCTGAACATTGCTGAATATGTTGCTGATGCTGGTGAATGTGACCAGAAACCTAATAAGAAAGGAATAAGGAAACAAGTCTAGAATCAAAAGTTGGTGAGCAAATTCTACAATCTCTTGCAAGGGACCAACCAAACTGGTAATGTCAAGGGTGTAAGTAGGACCCATGAAGGTAAGAGTTTAATTATGACAATTGCATGGAGTGGTGAAAGCAAGAGGTCTCATACCATGTGGGTATTTGAATTTTATACTGCATTCATAGAGAAATGTGTCATGCCTGTATTATGTTGTTATGTGCTTAGTATCCCAAGGAAAGTAAGCACTGATGATTTTGATTATAGTCATGCATCCTATATGAAGTACTCATGGTGGGGCCATGCATGGTATGTTTGAATGCATAGTATTCCTGAATCAATACAAGGTAGCATTGAGTGGGTATGCATGAAAAGATTTTATAAATCTTGTAGTTATGCATTGAATGGATGCATATGAAAAGTATGGGTAAATGATGTAGATATGCGTGCATAAGTATAAGTGCAAATGTTGTGATGCAATGCATGAATGCATAAGGATAGTGCATGTGTCATTATGAATAAATAATGGCTGAAATGATGAATTGATGACAATTCTGGAACCATTTCAAGAGATGATGTGAATGCAGGATAGTAAGTGCATGAAGAGGGTAGTCATGATCAAGTGGCTACCAGAAATGCTCTATGGAAGGGCAAGGTGGTGCAATGTTACGCTTGTGAAGTAAGGAGTATATAAACAATTCATTTAAATTGCATAAATGATGTGATCTAGTAAGCATAAAATCATAATGGACAGGATGGTGCTGCTTATAAGAGACCCACAGTTGAGGATCACCTCATTGCCAAGCAAATCAATTTCTGTAGTAAACAGAGTTGAAAATTATCATTGAATTTAATTACTAATGTCATTGCTTGGTTATGGAACAATCAAATTTGGATTGTATTATCAGATAATGATTGACTGTTTGGCTATTTGATGAATGTGCCAAGGGTACACACTACAGGAAGACCATGTGTGATGGCCTGCAGGAGCCAAACTTCATGGGAAGGTTTTCCCTTATCTTGGAAATGGGTTTGAGGTGAAACTCCATTGGACATTTTGGAAATGTCCCATCTACACTGCATGTTTGGTAAGCAACATGAGTGAGATGGTATAGATTATGTCAGTAAGACATGTGTGGATATGGAATGTGAAAGGAGTTGGGATGGAAAACCGAGGGACTATTAACTCAGAGAAGGGAGCCCCCATTCCTCCTCAACGAAGGAATACTGCCTCAGCAAATGGATAAGTGTTCTGTGACCCTAGCTAAGAATATGCATGTCAAATTGCTAAATTCAATATGCAGAGCATGTTTTGATTTTATTTCCATTATGGAAGATTGTTTGAGTATGAATAGGCCCTACATGGCACACATCGGAAAGGGGTGCACACTTTCCTGATGTCGGATGATGAAAAGGTTTTCAATATTGATTACACCCTAGGGAGTGGATGCACTTCTGGTGTCTCAATACTTGATAGTGAACGATATGAAATATGATTACAGTTTTAGATCAATAATGTTGATGAGTTGCTTATATTGCTTGTATTGTCAAGCTAAATAGATGCAATTTGGTGTTGCATAATAAATGGACAATGGCTTGGGATCCTCCTACATCCTAATGAAGAGCACAGAGAAGGAGACATTCCCAAGGGATTGAAGAGAAGAGAAGGGAGTGGTTTCTTGTGTTGTATGGGGTAGTGGAATTAGAGCTCACTGCTGGAAATGAAACCTAAAAATGGTAATGATAAAGTTTCCTTCCCATTCGGCATGAAGATGTACTGGAAGGAGATGTTGGGATATTATATGCCTGGGGATCCATAGTAGATCCTTGACCTGGGAATGGTCGTTTATTGTTGATATAAGTGCATGTGTTATTTTTGATGGCTTGATAAACCCAATTGTGTTGGCTTGGCTGATGATTGGTTGTTGATATAGTGCGTGTGCTATTGTTGATGGCCTGATAAAACCAACTGTGTTTGCTTGGATGATGATTGGTTGTTGATATAAGTGCATTGTTGATATAAGTGTACTGTTGATATAAGTGAAGATGATTTGTTGACGGTCTGATAAACCCAACTGAAGGTTGGCTTGACTGTGTAATTATTTGATGTTGTGGAAATTGTGGAAATGGTATAGTGTTGGCTTGACTACCTATAGTATGATAAACCCAACTGTTAGTTGGCTTGGCTGAGTAGCCTGATAAACCCAGTAGTGTATTGGATTGATTGGTAGCAACCTGATAAACCCAATTGTATATTGGCTTGGCTGGATGGTTTAATAAACCCAACTGTAGTTTGGCTTGACTGTGATGGATATATATATATATATATATATAAAAGGATGTTGTGAAGCAGCCTGCATGCTAACCTAACATCCAAGTCCATAAGCGATCCCAAGGCTTGCAAAGTGAAGCAGGATCCTGTGGACCAACGAGGAAACACACAATACAGATAAGTATTGGATTATTTTTCAATTCTTGCTTATGAATATGCATGTGTATATGATTTGGTTATGATTTTTTAAGCTCTTGTTTAAGAGATAAAAACTGATGAGAATAAACTAAACATGTGAATTTATTCAATGTTTGAATATAGGTATCACTGGAAGCGAGGACCATGAGAGAATCGTAGGGGTGCATGTGGACATGTGATTGTCTTGAAGAGCTCAGAATGAGTATTAATGAAAAAGGTACTAGTGAGATTGTGAATTTCCTAGTAGCCGAGACAAACCATGTGGGGAGGCCCCATGGTTGAGAGGTATGAAATAGACCAGAGACACTAAGTGTCATGACCAAGAGGGATTGGTCCAATGTTTACGGTTAAGTGAAAGAGGCTAAGAGCATGAAAATCCACAGCGGTGGTGTGGGTTCTAGGATGGAACAAGACAAAGAGGGAAAAAAACTCTTGTTTCTCTCTCTTTCCTTTTAATTATATATATATATACTTATGCATTGTGGAAACATAATATTGTTGAATGCATGTATGGCTGAAAATAAAATGTGTCTATTTGCTTAAAATAATTATGAATGTTGGAATGGTTAATTCCCTATCCAAGAATGGACATGATTGAGCTCATGTGCCTGTTGGGAAGGCATGAAAAATATGAAAGTCTCCTTGACGAGACTTGGGCTGCATGCCAATTGGGAAATAGATTGACTGATTTTAATGCCTATAATATGCTTGGTCTAACAGAATTTCAATGATGCATTTGATAGGTGAGAAAAGTGAAGTCCAGTGTGCACATTGATCATGGAAGCAAACCAAAAGCTGCTAGACTTGGATGGAAGTCTTCTTCAAACAATTTCCAAAACCCAAGAAAATATTGGAGAGATGCTCAAGATACAGAAAATTCCCTAGACTTGGGGATGAGCCAAAAGCTGAGAACCAGCAAGAGAAGCTCATTGAAGCTGAGGGGCTTGGTCTTGAAATTTCAAGTAAATAATTGAACATGGGATAGATTTGCAAAATTTTAAAATTTGATGTGCAAATTGTATATGTATTGGGACACCGAGGACAATGTTATTCCAAGGGGGAGGGGATTGTAATACCTCGGTTTTGACCATGTTTGCATTTAAAGATACATGATGTATATTTTGTAATTAATCGTGGTGTGGAGCTAAAGGCAAAAGCCCCACAATCATTTTGGTTGTGTATGTTTCAGAAATTGGGATTGTTACCGATGGTATATTGTGATATCCGGCACATTAGAGTTTGGTGTCATGTAAATATGCACATCAATTAAAATAAACCTACAGCCAGCTACAACGGTGCAACGTTAAAATGAAAAGGGCATGATTCCTAAGGTTAAGGGGGGGGGGGATTGTCTAACCCATGGGAGCCATTGGGGAAAAGCCATGTGTCAAACCTTAAACCCCTATTTTAGTTGAGGCAGTTAATGCTGGGTATGGGTGGGTGGCAAGATTTTCCCACGTGCCTCCACAGCTGGTTCAGTCATGCACGAGCTGGGAGTGGTCTCCTCATGCACCGTTTGGGATGCCAACCATTTTTGTTCTGTCCACTCTCCCCATCGCTGGCCATTTGTTTTCCTCATGCCGAGCTGAATTAAAAGGATCCATGATCCATGTATTGGGGGTTCAGTTCTCTTTCTCTCATCGATTGGTGGTCTGTGTAAGTTTCCCCTTCATGCAGGAGTACTTTTTACCTCACGCATAGGTCAGGATTGTGTTCTCCTGCAGCAAGCTTGAAGAGCAGCCTGAGAGGCATGATGTTGACTGTGTAAGTTTTCCCCTACTGATTGTGGTTTGCACAGATGTTTTCCCCTATCAATGTGGGGGTCTGGCTCTTTCCCTTTTTTTCGACTGCGTAATGTTCCATGGCTTCATTGTTGAGAAGGGACCGTAGTTTTCCCACATTTGGTGGTTGTGTTTGGACGGTGTAATGTCCTGTTACTTGATCGTTGAAACATGGCTATTGTATTCCCTAATCGGTGACTGCTGTGGGCACCTATGTGGTGTTGGTTGTGTTTTCCTCCATGCTTTGGAGCTGTTGTAGGTTACAATTGTGTTGTTTTTGCCATGATAGGGCCAAGAATAACTCAAGGACTGTTTTTCCCTATCAAAGTTGTAATTACTTGGTTTTACCGCGAGTATGCAGTGGTTTGTCTTCAGACTGTGTGGAGTGGGATTGAAGGCTAGGTATGCTTGAGAACCTAGGTTTGGGAGCCACACAGACAGAGTTAGATGGCTGGCTTCTTCTCCACAACCTAGAAGATCACTGGTAAGGGAAGTTAGGGCCTAAGGGACTGTGAAGCAGAGAAGGAACTGATTCCTGGTGTCAGGTGTGTGTGGGTGTCTTAGAGGTTAGGATAGCTTTGGTGTAGGCATCCTTAGCTCTTCCATGAGCTCACTAGCTTAGAATTTAACCTCTCCTAGCTCCTTGATAGCCTGATAAGCCCTACTGTGTGGGATTGGCTGACTTGTGTACCTTGGATATGTGTAATCCTACTTAGTCCCTTATTATTTGGGGAATCATGCCCAGCTCGGGGGTGGCAGTGTTGCTGATAGATTGATGAGTATGTTGGCCTATGGTTGGGTGTAACGTTGCAGCAATGTAGCTAGTTGCGGGACAAGTTCTTTATGAGATAAGTATCTATGTCTATTTCATCTCTGCAATTATATTTGATGGCTAATGAACTATGATGAACATGTTGAATTCCTGAATGTATGTTTTCTTCCTTTGTGAATGTGAATGATTATGCATCTTAGCATGTTTTATGTTTTAAGAATTTTATTTCAGAATTTTATGTATGTTCATGTTTATGGGGCTAGTTTCCTGGTTGTTGGATGGTTTGGTAGCATCCTCTTCATCGGTCAGAGGGTCGGGGACATTACATGTATGTTCCAGGTCTTGCCTCTAACCTCTTGTTAGTGTATCAGATGAACCACACAGGGTATCCAAAGAAGGTCATATTCTCCCCTGATGATGTTGAGATCACAGAGATATCAAATGGTAAAGTCATTGTAAAAGGAGTTGTAGATCACACTTCGAAGGTATACATGTTTTCACATTTTCTTCCCTACTAAAACTCCTTTGCTCTTCTGATTCATGCAAATGAGGCAAGCAAGCTTTGGCATGAAATATTTAGCCATATTAACTATAAGTATCTTTCTGATCTAAGTGAAAAAGAAATGGTCATAGGGTTACCAAAGATTAAATTTTTCAAGGGAGTCTGTCAAGTTTGTATCCTAGGAAAACACCGAGAGCATAAATTTGAGAGAGCTAGTCATGAGAGAACCTCTGCACCTCTTGAGTTGATCCATAGTGATGTTGCTGGTACATTTCCTTATATGTCAATGAGTCAATGCAAATATGCATTGAACTTCATAGATTACTTTTCTAGGTATTGTTGGGTTTACTTCCTGAAGCATAAGTCTGAAGTTTTTGGCCTCTTCAATGTCTTTAAGGATTTGGTTGAAAACCAATCTGGGAGGAGACTCAAGATCCTCAGATCTGACAATGGTGGTGAGTATGTCAAGTCTGTGTTCATTCGATATTGTGAATATGCAGGTATTCAGATGCAGCATTCAATCCCTTACATGCCATAGCAAAATGGTGTTGTTGAGAGAAAGAACAGATCACTGAAGGAGATGGCAACCTATATGATGGAGGCTAAGACTTTTCCACCAAAGTTTTGGGCCGAGGCTATCAACTATGCATCCTATATCCAGAATAGGGTGCCTCATAAACATCTTGATGGTATGACTCCTTTCGAAGCTTGGAGTGGGCATAAGCCAGATGTGACCCATTTTAGGATTTTTGGCTCAAAGGCTTGGGCCAGAATTCCAACTAAAAAGAGAAAGGCTTTGCAGCCCCAAAGCTAAGAGTGTCTATTTGTTGGGTACTCTAAAGATTCAAAAGGGTACAAGCTGATCAATTTGAGCACAAAAAAATCCTTCATTGAAAGGAGTGTTCAGTTCAAAGAAAAGCCTTTAACGACAGTTGAAGTTGGAGAGTCTTCTTTACCACCAGAACCATTGAATGTAAGTGAAGAGATAAATGAGTTTGATGATTCTGATATGTCTGATAATGATGATTTAATTACAGATCCTGACAGTCCTACAAGACCAAAATGGGTAGTAAATACCATTCATGCAACTGGGGAACTAGCTGGAAATCCTAGTGATCCTAGGAGGACTAGATCTCAGTTTGAGAGTGCCCTATGTATGAAAGACCCTTTGTTTGCAAAGAAATGCTATCTGATGGTTGAATCAGACCCACAAACATATGAAGATGCAGCACATGATCCAAGATGGTAAACAACCATGAAAGAAGAATTCAGCTCACTCCAGAAGGACAACACTTGGGAATTAGTTGATCTTCCCCCAAGGAGGAAGCTAGTTCAATGTAAGTTAGTTTTCAAAACTAAGTTTGTTGCTGATGGTTCACCTTTGAAATATAAGGAAATATTGGTAGCCAAGGGCTACTCATAGGTACATGGTATTGACTACAATGAGACCTTTGGACCAGTGGCAAAGATGGACTTCATTAGGATAGCCTTAGCCATTGTAGCTTCTAAGCAGTGGGAGGTACATCAAATGGATGTGAAGTGTGCTTTCCTGAATGGAGATCTTACTGAAGAGATTTACATGCAGCATCCTCAAGGGTTTTTTACTAATCCATCTTTTGTATGCAGGTTAAAGAAATCATTGTATGGGCTTAAGCAATCTCCCAGGGCTTGGTATGCCAAGATTGATGTCTTTCTATTGTCATTGAGTTTTGTTCGATGCAAGTCTAATCCTAATGTTTATTTGAAGCTGATTCATGGTTATTTGATGATTATTGTCTTGTATGTGGATGACCTTATGATTATAGGAAGTTCAAAGAAAGAAATTGTCTCCTTGAAGTATGCAATGAACCATGCATTTTCTATGACTGATTTGGGGTTGTTGAGCCAATTCTTGGGTCTCAAAATTGCTCAATCCCAACATGGAATAAAAGTACATCAGTCCAAGCGTGCTTTATGCTTGCTGAAAAAGTTCAACATGAAATATTGCTAGCCAAGCAAGACTCCCTTCCTTTCAAGAGTTAAGCTTGAAGAAGCATGTTCTTCTCCTATGGTAAATAATACACTGTATAGGAAATCGATTGGGTGTTTGTTGTACCTTACAAACAATCGAAGTGATCTATATTATGTAGTAAGTGTGGCCTCAAGATACATGGATCATCCTCATGAGATCCATTGAAGAGAAGCCAAAAGGATCCTTAACTTTGTTCAGGGAACAAGAACTCATGGGATCTTCTACAAAGCTAAATCTGATTTTGATTTGATTGGGTTTACTGACAGCGATTGGGCAGGTGACAACAAAGATCAAAAGTCAACATCAGGATATGTGTTCATGCTTGTGGAAGGACCAATCAACTGGTCAAGAAAGAAACATAGTGCCATTGCACTCTCATCTACAGAAGTAGAGTACAAAGGAGTTGTAAATGCAACAACTTAATGTTTATGGTTACAGGGGATACTTGGTGAGTGTAAATTCGAATTAGAGTTTTCAACGATTATCTATTATTATAATCAGAGCACCATTCAAATCTGCAATGATCCAGTTCAGAGACAAAGAACCAAACACATTGAGATCCATATGCACTACATCAGACAGCTTGTGCATGATGACACCATTCACCTACTCTTCTGTGCATCTTTAGAACAAGTAGCATACATCTTCACCAAAGTGTTTTGTGAGAAGACATTCAGCAATCTCAAATCACTTCTAGGGATTGCTGATCATGATGTGAAGCATGATTGATGACAATATTTTCAAATTTTGTTTTACCGTCCATGTTTAAGGGAGGATTTTTCCCGCTGAGTTTTTGCCTCTTTCCTTGGTTAAATGGACATGCAGTATGTAAAGGGTGACTAAGCCTTGTTTCTAGGCCCTATAGTTTTATGATATTTACTCATAATTTAGGCTTAAGGGGGGGTGTTAGAATAATCAACCCATAGTTCTCTACCTTAGACATTAATTAATCCATTTTTGTCTTATTTGCCTAGTTTCCAATATTCCACTCTATGCAAGTTGTCTTCCACATGTCCTAGAAGTCAAAATTGATAAAAATGAGTCATGGAGTGCTTAGAAAACCTCCTAGAAACCATATTTAGTATTTATTCTTTATTCCAAATCCTCCCTAGTGCATATTTGCTTTTTCTGCTAAGTTTCCTGCTTTATTGATATCTGAGGCAAAAAGGGAAAGTAAGACTAGGTGTAGTTGACTTGTTTTTTTCCCTCATTTATCCTCCATTATTTTCTCCTAATAAAATCATGTATGAGTTGTCTTTCCATCACCTATTAACTTCCCTACTTGACTTTTCCAATTCGTGAACTTCTAGGTAGATTTGGAAACTGCTTTATGCACCTATGGGGGATTTCACTAGATTTAGTAAGCCTGCTTTTGACTATTTCGAATGAAATCCTTATTCATTTGAATCTCTCATGTAATTATATATTACAGCATCTTATGACTTCATAAGTTTGGCTATTGTACATTTATTCAATACAGATTAGTGTTATGCTCCAATTTTAGTGTCATTTATGTGTAAATTTGCATGTTTGATTAGCAATTTTGTGAGTGCAATTGTTCTATCACTTGGGTTCAATTTCCACAAAAGAAGAATACTCTTTGACTCTACTGTAAAATATGATAAAAAAAAAGGTAATAGAGAGATCAATTTACCACTATCCCATCTGAATAGAAACTTGCCACCTAATTTAAACAAATTTCCAATACAATTAATGAGAACCAAAATCTAATTAAATTGTGTACTTACATTCATTTCATTAACTTGAACACTGTCAAAAGGGAAAATGATATATGACATATCGAGTGTGACTGCTTTCAAAAAAATACCAACAGTACATGAAAAATCAAATATATGTCCTCAGGTTTCAGCCTGTAGCGGGGAGGGAGGGGGCTGTTTGTTTACAATCCTAAGCGGCAGTGGGAATTGACTTATGCTTGGTGGTCAACAGTGACCACCTATAATAACACAAAAGCATTATCTTTAAATCAAGTGATAAACATTTTGAGAGCCAGATAGATTCATAAACTTATTGCTAATGAAGACTCGACAATTATCATTTGCAAAATTAGAGACTTGACTCCCTATGCACCGTAATGTCTTGCAAAAATGATCTCTAGACCTTTAATTCAAATAATTACAAGTATTTTGACTTGGGGAATTGCAAGTATTTCAAGTATTTAGCATTGAATCATTTACTGTTTCAAAGGTACCATTTTGTATGGAGGAGTTTTGCTTTGTGAATCATTATTCCTTAGCTATAAGGGCACCTAATAGTGGATTCAATAATTAAAGAGTCATGTTGCAAATATAAAGAGAAAGACCCTGCTCCTACAACATTGCATCTTTAAAGAAACCTTTAAAGGGTTGTATATTTGGCTTCTAGGTGATGATACCAATTATTTGGAAGGCAGGACAACTAGTTAAGCATGAATTAAACTTGAAAAACTTGCAAACTATTAGGTATAACAAAATATATATCAGCTCTGTGTTGAGATGTACAAGATCTGAAACAGCTTCCATGGTGATTGGACAATAGTTCATAGAGATAAATAACCATTGATAAGAACTGAACTTTCCTTAGAATGTATGGTCACCTAAAATAAGACTACACTAAAATTTAGATTCTAGTAAGCTTTTGAGATTGACTAAGCCTATCGAAAAGGTTGGAGAGACCGGTATTCTACAGTGTTCTTATAATGCACAGTTACATAAATGCATATTATTATCAAGATTTATGTCTTTCAAAATGAAAGAATTTACTTGACCATGAAAAGCATATTTATGATGAAGCAAAGGATAGAGAAAATCATGATGAGGTTCATATTCCCCATTTGAATTGTCTACAAGAAACTATTTCTTTGTAAGGGTAATAAAGCATGTCTCCATCCTGCTTGAGTGGAATGTGAGAGTTCCCTACCCTGATTATCTGATTATAAATTAGTTTTAAGTTCCAATTCCCTTCAGGCCCTATGGCATGTTTACACCTTCCACTCTGACTCCCCACGTGGGATGCATTGCTTCTTCAATGGAATATAAGAGCCTCACTAAGACCTGGGTCTCATATTTTGGTGTGGATTTATATTTAAAAGTAAAAAGTTCAAGGTTCATGAATAATTGTTCAAAACCTACCATTAGTACAGAATCATAACATAGGGTATGTTTCTGCGGGAGGATAGAGGCAGGGCAGAGCAAACGGTAAGAGTAAGAGAGGGTCTGATCTCCCGAATTACGTTTTTTACTTGCCAAGTCAAAGAAGTTTAGTGTAGAAGTCAACTTCGGCACTATGGACATTGAAGAACTCAGAGAAAGGGCTATGGTTTCCATGCCCAACAAGAAGAGGAAGAGAAAGCAGCCACCGCTACACCCACTCTCATCTAGGAAATTTATTTCCACAAATAATTTGTTCGATAGAAATGGGACATAACTACAAGTTTCTAGTGCACTATCAGTTCCATTATGTGGCCGTAAGGAAAATGATGTCTTCTTATCCACTTTACAAGATCTACATCCTTCTATTATATCTCCTGGAGCAAAGGAGAAAGATGATAACTTTATGATTACATTCTCTGATGGAGATAATGACAGTGAGGGTGAAGAATAGAGATGGAGGGTGGATTGAAGTGAGAAAGATGGATCATCAATGGAAAATACAAGTGGGACTTCTACAAGCCAATCGCTTACAGCTTCTTCACAGATGGCTACAACATCATCTCAACAAATCCCAAGGATGCGGAAGAAAATGGCTATGGTGCAGAAGCAATTAGCTGCATTTTTTACAACCATTTCAAGTGCAATGCAAGTCCATGGGGTGACTTCTATGGGGTCTGGAGAGGTTCCACCTCGACAGTCATCTTGTAATAAAAATCCTATTGTTGGAAACAATAGTTCAATTGGCCAGAAACATGCTTTCAATCCTGGCTCATCTGTAACTAAACCCAGTGGCACTAACTTGGAGAACTTGAGAAATAAAATTGAAACAAAAGAGAATGAATTGAAGCTCCAAAGGCATAATCGATCAGGAAAGGGACATGATACAAGATCAATTCCAAGTGGAACATTCCATATAGCTGGTATTGTAGACTCAACAACTATGAGTAGCAGGGGGCATAATTCTGTCAGTCCAGCATTTTCTAAGTTAACAGAAGGTGCACCTGTTAAATAAATTAGTGAAGAAAAACAGAAAATCCAAAAACACCTATGGGAAAACAAATACCCTTTTTCACAGCAGTTTGATCACGAAAATCCTGAACAGTTGAATCCCACGATAAACAAAAACCATTATACCAAACAAATTGGGTACACATCGTTCCATCTTATGCTAACTTCCGATATCTATTGTTATCTTCATAGATATTCAGGAATCCATTCGCCACGAATCATGAATAAAATTCCACGTTTTATGTAACAACTTGGTTAGAAAGAAAGGGATGGAAAATTTCAAAGATTCAACACATGAAATCAGCACATGAATTCCTCTCTCCATGGATTGGGCTAGTTAGGTGAGACCCTTGGGCATTTTATTCAGCACAACTATTGCTATAAGGTCATATTTCTTTGTTGTTGCACACATTTTATAACAATGTGGCTTCTCCCAATTGTTTTTTTTAAAGATAGACAAGTTGTAGGATTGACAATAACAGGAGACAAGCCTATTTTCATAAGCTTTGAGGTTTATGGTCACCAGGATACTCTCTTCGCTAATGCAGGCCGTTATTATTTTTACAATTGCACCAGTAAGGGACCTATGGATTTCATCTTTGGCAGTGTAAAATATATATATATATACAAGCATTTTGTCTTACATCCCCTGTCTCGGTTTGGAGCTATAACAACTCAGGGTCGTTCTGAGCTAACTAAACCAATATTTTCTTTTATCAAGTATCGAATTAATGGGTCTGACCATCCATTTATTAGTTGTGCATCGGGTGATTTCTCTTGTGACATTGTTATCTACTCATAAGCCTGGTCACACTTTGGCCATCAACAACGTATAATCACTTCATTTTATGGTATGCACAATCAAGGATCCCAAACCCTAACTCAAGAGAAAAATGCCATATATGCATGTAAATGCTTGGATATCCATATGCATTCCACTAAGTAAGTGTGGGTACTAATATTAACACTAGGAATCCACAACCATCAGGCTCTGCATGTACAACGAGAGTTCCTCACCTCCTTAACTTGTTGGTTTTATTTTTATTTTTCCAAGGTAAGCAAAGCCTTGACATGAACTAAGTTCAGTACTTTCCTCTTGCAGAAAGGCCTCTTCTTTATTGAATTCATTACTATGGATTGATTTCTTTCCAAATTACTTAGATATAACTGCTTGTTCAGATACTGTAATAGCTCCTTAAATATTTTCATATAGTAGGAGGACAAGAGATGTATCACCTTGCTTATTAAGGAGATACTTCACTTCTAGCGGAAAAAATTCATAGATAGAACTCCCTGCATTGCTAACTCAAGGCTCGTCATTTCTTACTTACAAACTCTAGATAGCTCCAATCACAAGAGTCATTATAAATAAACCTCCAATACTAGTTATATCAGGCAGTGTAGGCTTCGAGTCACACAACAAATGGATAAAAAGAACCTCAAAACACCCTTGAGCATAGCCTTGGATATTATAATAGTTGACAATAGACCGCATTGTTGGTATTGCTCTTTTTCCTTGAAGTCCCTTGAATTCTCACTCATTTTAATCTTTTGGGCTCTCTAGGATTAAACAATAAGAGTTTTTGCATTCTCCTTGCAGTCTTCTATTTCTTTTTTAGCTCTTATGGAGTTTCCTTAGCACTCTCAATGATTACTACTTGTAATTTTTATAGTACTATTTGCCATTTTTGCCCACTAATGGACTTTCACATCTAAATTAAAGTAACCATGTGGGGACCTCTCATATGTTGACCAATGAATATTAATAAATGTCCATGATACATAAGTATAATGCTAAAGTTACTTGAAGTATACAATCCAGTAATGGTACCTCACCATTATTCTGAGATTTTTCCTTTTCAGTAATCATACATCAAACATAACTAAGTTCTATCCTTGTACAAGTATCTATTAATTGTGAACTCCCATCAGTTCAAAGTTTCAAACTTTCAGAAACTAAATATATAGTTTCTAATGAGCACGTGCAAGTTTAGAAAACTAGTAAAACAGAATTTAGATACCATGTAAAAAAGCAAACAGCATCTGCAGGGACCATCACTATCCAGTTTGGATTAACAAAAAACATTCCTTTCCATGAAACCTAAAGCACATTTTCTCCATGATGGAAATGCCCAAAACACTTCGAAGAGTATTATAAACATACCAATATCTTAATCTAATACACAATCCATACCTTCACCCACTGTGAAATTCCCAACTATAAATAACTCAATCTCTTACCTTGATGTGCTTATTGGACATTTTACACTAACAATGGAAACTATGAAGTAATTAAAAACAAAGAATCAAAATATAGCTTATTGGCCAACTCTTGTGAACACCATCAGTTTCTGGACACCCTTAGTGTTCCCTTAGCCTAGCTTCAGGCTCATTCCCATCAACTACACAAAGACAGAGCATCCTCTTCAAAGGGATTGTTGCACCTGTACACTGTATGCAGGAACCTAAACTAGAACATTTCATCTTTAGACATCTTGTCTTCTATGAAATCAGTTTTAGATATCACTGCTTGTTTAGAGACTGTAATAGCTCTTTAAATATTTTCATATAGTAGGAGGACAAGAGATGTATTGCCTTGCTTCTTCAAGAGATACTTCACTTGTAGCAGAAAACTTTCATAGATAGAACTCCCTGCATTGCTAACTCAAAGCTCTTCATTTATTACTTACAAACTCAAGATAGATCCAATTACAAGAGGCATTATAAATAAACCTCCAATACTAGTTCTATCAGGTAGTGTAGGCTTAGAGTCACACAACCAATGGATAGAAAGAACCTCAAAACACCCTTGACCATAGCCTTGGATATTAGAATAGTTGACAATAGAGAACGTTGTTGGTATTAGGCTTCTTCCTTGAAGCCCCTTGAACCCTCACTCATTTTGATCTTTCGGGCTCTCTAGGATTCAATAGTAGGAGTTTTTGCATTCTCCTTGTAGTCTTCTATTTCTTTTTTAGCTCTTATGGAGTTTCCTTAGCCCTCGCAATGATTACTACTTTTAATTTTTACAGTACTATTTGCCTTTTTTGGCCACTAATGGACTTTCACATCTAAATTAAAGTAACCATGTGGTGACCTCTCATATGTTGACCAATGAATATTAATAAATGTCCATGATACAGAAGTATAACCCTAAACCTACTTGAAGTATAAAAGCCAGTAATGGTACCTCACCTCTATGATATTTTTCCTTTTCAGTAATCATACATCAAACATAACTAAGTTATGTCCGTGTACAAGTATCTATTAATTGTGAACTCCCATTAGTTCAAAGTTTCAAACTTTTAGAAACTAAATATATAGTTTCTAATGAGCACGTGCAAGTTCAGAAAACTAGTAAAATAGACTTTAGACATCATGTAAAAAAGCAAATAGCATCTGTAGGGACCATCACTACCCACTTTGGATTAACAAAAAAATTGCTTTCCATGAAATCTCAAGCACATTTGCTCCATGGTGGAAATTCCCAAAACACTTCAAAGAGTATTATAAACATACCAATATCTTAATCTAATAAACAATCCAGACCTTCACCCACTATGAAATTCCCAATCATAAATAACTCAATATCTTAACTTGACGTGCTTATTGGAAATTGTACACTAACAATGGAAATTATAAAGTAATTAAAAAAAAAGAATCAAAATAGAGCAATAGAGAAGCATTCCTCTACAATCCAGGCAACATCCAAATGATATGGATAGTCCTCAGATCCTATATCATCTGAAGACTAAAATAGATATGAGTTGCAAAGTTTAAACTAGGCATGCAGGTTCAAGCCATTTGTTCAAAGAATATATACCAACATTTAGGACACTATATACAATGTCCAGAACTCAACATTCCAAAAATTAACACCCATAAATAGATTTTAGTTGCAGACATTTAACCGTTTACTTATGGTAGCAGTTTTAGACTTAGCCAAATGTTAAAATTCAAAGAATTCTCCCCATCAAGACTCAGTCATCTCCACAAATTTAGTGGCTATGGAGGAAGACACAGTCCAACAGAGATATGGAGATATGGAAAATGAAGAAACAACTCCAGTGTTCGAAGCAGAGGATCAACTGGAAGCCCACAGTGGGCAAGATTTTCGCTAAAACATTAAGGTTTTATTTATTATTACCGGATAATAGTATTAGGGCAGTTATATTGAACTAAGGAATTTAGTTTTGTGAAGAAAAATGTAAGGGTAATGCTCGCTATAGACAGATAATCTGTCAATTTTCATATATATTAATTTCTAGTGACTACACTCCCTGAATAAAATGTAGTATATCTACCAAGAGTTCAAAAATACAATGGAAAACCAATATTTATTAATGAAAGTCAAAATCTAATTAAATTGTGTACTTACATTCATTTCATTAAATTGAACATTGTTAAAAGGGAAACAAAAATGATAGATGAGACGTTGAGTGGGACAGCTTTCAAAAAAATACCAACAGTACATGAAAAATCAAATTTATGTCCTCAGGTTTCAGCCTGTAGTGGGGAGGGAGGGGGTTGTTTGTTTACAATCCTAAGGGACAGTTGGAATTGACTTATGCTTGGTGGTCAACAGTCACCACCTATAATAACACAGAAGCATTGGCTTTAAATCAAGTGATAAAAATTCTAAGGGCTAGGTATTTTTATAAACTTATTGCTAATGGAGACTCAACGATTATCATTTGCAAAATTAGAGACTTGACTCCCTCTACACCGTAATGTCTTGCAAGAATGATCTCTAGACCTAGAATTCAAAGAATTGCAAGTATTTTGACTTGGGGAATACTATCAAATCCTCTAATGAGTCTGATCATTAAACAAGGACACAGATTCAATGGCAAATAAGGGTATGCTATAGAATCAAGGATTGTTGGTACAATATGTGGATCTTATCACAGATTTGCACCCAGGAATATTGACAATATAAACATTAGGAATTGCATGCACCTCGAATTGCACGATAATTTGCAAAGTTCACCATGCCACATGAAATGGAGTTTAACTTCTCCTTGATGTATTCTTTCTTGGGAGGCGGATTGAATTTATGGGGGATGAGATGGGTTATCGTAGCATAGGTGGGTTATATCAGGCTTGTATGGGGTGTTTCTTCATTCCATCAACACTACTCTGCATCCTAGTAGTTGAGTAGAGATCTATATAACTCCAAATAGCTCAGCATCAAGGGGAAGCAGTGGATGTATATGCATACTTGAGGAAATATGTGAGGAGGTTTTATATTTTATACTGGAAGCAAACACCAAATCTCAGATCAGATTGGCAACAATTTGGGCTCTTCTTCATTGCAGTGGTCCAACCTATTGACCTAAGGCATTTTGGGACATGGGAGAAGGTAATCCAACTTGATTTTCAAATTGTCTATTTTTTTGGGAACATTTGAGCCCTTGAAACTGCATTTCCTTACTACTCTGGGTGGAAACCCTATGACCACACTTCCTATGAACAGGTATCCAATATTTTGAGACTGCATTTCCTCACTGCTCTGGGTGGAAACCCTATGAAAGGTATCCAATAATTTGAGTTTGCATTTCCTCAATGCTCTAGGTGGAAACCCTCTTAACTTCACAAAGTTGTGAGACTACCTCTGTTACAATGGATGGTCATAGGCATATAAGTCATATTTCATGTAAAATAAAAAAAATTGCACGGTAATAAGAAGGATCGTGCACAAGTCTAAAGATCTTCAAGTAGCAGTATCCCATTTCAACAATAGATTGTTTTCACAATTACAATTTCAACTGGTTCGAAATTGAGTGCTGGGAGTCAAAGTGGCAATACAAGGTGAACAAATTAAGAAAATTGTTGCAGTTTAAGACTTAGCCAAATGTTCAAATTCAAATACTTCTCCCCATCAAGACTCAATCAGCTCCACAAAGGAAGTGGCTATGGAGGAAGACACATTCCAACAGAAACATGGAGATATGGAAAATGAAGAAAAGGCTCCACTATTCGAGGCAGAGGATCAGCTGGAATCCCACAGTTGGCAAGATTTTCACTGAAACATTAAGACCAAGCACATGCATAGGGTATTCGACATAGGAAACGTTAACAGAATTGGCATGTAGAAAATTCCCTTGAGTTATAGTTATCCGATATAATGGAAACATGCAGGGCATCATTCAATATAGACAGGCTGCAAGAATAATCCACAAGAGGGCTAGTGCAAAGAGTAATAAGCAGCAACATGGAAAAACATTGGAGTAACTATGACCACACAACACATGGGTTTTTATACAAAATTCACTAAAAAGTTATCAATTCATAGTAAATCGATAAACTTACTAGGGATTTTGCAATCAAAGAAGGTGGTGTTGATGCCAAAGGTGCAGAATTCGTGGCCCACCTCTTAAAAATTCTCCAGGTTCTCTCCAATGCTTCTTTGTCCATGGTAGCTATGGCAATTAAATAGAGAAATTGTAAACTCTCAATAGTGGTTAGTATTGATCCCAATCTCCTCAACTGGTATTACCAATATCCATATCCATAACCCACCAAACCCTCCAATGTTTGGTGCCAATGGTTAGGCTATTTGACAAGAACTAGCAAGTTGAGCAGCAATAGGAATTGAAGGATGGTGGTTAAGGAAAATCAGCCATCGACCATGAATACCATTCCCATAGAGGTGGGTGCACAGCTGTTTAGTAAACTAGTTGGGTCAAGCTGCACATGAAAATATATTTTTTATGTTTCTTTATATATATATATTTTTATTTTTATTATTTTATTTGGAAAATAGTTTTTTTTCATTATATATATATATATATATATATATTATTATTATCTTTTTTCATAAATTATGTTGATTTGTTTGGTTTTGTTTTATTTTTATTATGTGTTTATATAAGTTATATAGATTTGTTTTGTTTTTGTTTTATTTTAATTATTTTATTATATAAAAAAATGGTTTTTTTTATATTTTTGGTTTTATTGTGTGGACTAGGTTAAACGAACAATGAATCAGGTAAGTAGTAATGTCTGGTAGAGAGGTGGGATCTAGGACTAGGTAAAGACTATGGGGCAAGTAGTAATCCTATGTGTATGGTAGACTTGTTTTAATGGCTCGTTTTCTAGTAGTATGGTATACTGGGTAAAGCCAATTGGTATGGGGTAGACTGCCCAGCCAATTATTATAATCTACTAGCCCATTCCTAGTTGGGTGTAAGCCACACATATCAAATCTATATTCTAATTATATTTAATTGGAGGTTTTTTTCACTCCTGCCATGTAATGTACCATGCCCCAATGAGTTCCCTCAACATCTGTACTCCTTGGCTTCTAGTTGTACTCCCCAATTCCTCTAGTTTAATGGTTCACTCCAAGCAATCAATCTACTAGCACCATCTTGATAAAGAGACTGGCTATTCCTCATAGCATAACTTCCTTTCTATTGTGAACCAACTCGCTCTTGGCTACCCTACCTTTTGAATCTACCCATCAAGGAATGCCATTTGAAAGTGAAACCAGGAAACAAGGAAGAATGGGACCTATAACTCACTGATTATCTCCTTCTCAAAGAAATTAATATACAAGGAAAGAGGTTGAACAATAAAAAATGGTAAGGAAAGTTACCAGTATAAATAATATGTATAAAGGCAAGTTACCCATTTGAAATAGGCACCCAGAGATAAAACTCATGGAACCAAGGTTTGTAAGAATCGCCCTCAATAAAAATATTCTAACGAATATTTCTTTGCATAAGAAGGCATCGAATCCTGTATCCAATATGGGATCGACTGCATGGAGTATCATAATGAGAATCGGCATGGACTCTTTACACATACTTGGATTGATTAACAGCATCGCCACCTGATCACATCGACTACATGAAGTACAAACATCGAGTGTATCAACTCTTGGTATCGACAAACACTTGTGAGCACTGTTGAAAAATGGATGTAGATTTTCAGATATACAAGGTTTGATTTCAAGCTTACTGTAATGGGCCCTTACAATATAATATGCTCATAATAAAAATATTTGGTATTGATTCAAAAGATAAATACGACAAATTTATATGAGAAAAATATTTAAATACCATACTTGAAACAGAGTTCAATACTTAGGAAACTAGATCTGAATATTACATAAACATATAACCTGTGCAAGGGATATTAAACATCTGACCTGTACAAGGGGAAAATCTATAGCACCTTCAGTCAGTAAATAGTCACCTTTAGTGGTCATTATTTGAATTTGAGAGTGAGATGGTAATGTGTGGCTTTGAAATGAGTACACCCAACTCTGTTTGTGTCCCTTTGCAAGTAGATAACAACAATATAATAATTTTTTAATGTCAATCTTCTTTCCCAATGGTTTGCACCCTCTTTTTCTCAATGGTGTACACCCTCTTAGTACCCACACTGCCTCTAGCTGGAGTACTAGTTTCCTCTCTATTACTAAATCGAATCATGTGATGACATATTGATTATATCAATAGTGATACAATTGTACATCGACCACACCGAATGTACATTGATCTTCCTTAAAGAAAAACACAAATGATTGCAATGCAGAAACTCCCTTTGAGTTCATTTTCACTAAAGATCAGCCACGAATTTTAAAAATATGCTTCTAACTATGATTTTCAATATTTAATTTTATGTATCAGGTTCATGACCAAACCTTTACTACGAATTTTCTTATAAAATAATCTCTCTGCAGATCCATCGAATATGTGGCAAATGGCCAAAACCCTTTTTCATATTCTCAACACAATAATTCATATAGTATAAATTGTGGGGTTTTACTTGGTGAACTTGCTTGGATGGGAACTTTATTTATCTGTACCCAAAATATTTTGTTCAAGCTCCAATCAGATATGGAATGGAATAATATGTTAGGCATGGCTAATAAAATGGAACATCACACTTCCAGATCCATGTTCGACCTCCATTATCTGATCACCTCTCTTCTTTGTTGGAATCTATTCCCCTTCCGTCGTGTCTAGTTTATCTTCCATGCCTTGACCTGTCATATCGATATGATTCACCAGCACTTCCCCTTAATTATTTCTCATAGTTTTCCCTTAAAGATCGTGTCTGTCCATAAGAATTGGGATAGATGCACGCATTGTCTCTATCCCTTCATGTTCCTGCCCATGCCCATGCCTTTACCGCTTCCTTAGAATAATAATAGTGGGCTTGGATAGGAAACCCTACTTCACTTTGAGGGGGTCGTGGACAAAATATTTACTTGTTGGTCAAATATGAACAACAACAAGCTCAAGAGGATGGTATCACTTCCAATTCCTGGGTGGAAGAACATCACCGTATTGATCCAAGAGTTGTTCTTGTCGAACATGTCAAGCGGACCGACTTGATATCGAATGTCGTCTAAACAAGTTTTCTAAAGTAAGCAAAACCTTATTTGTCTTGTGGTTTGGCCTTTGACATGACTTGAAAATGATATGGGAATAGGGCATGATGATGATCAGGGTTGGAATTTCATTTCATCTTGGGTTGGAATTTCAGACTAATTTTTGTTTTTTTACGTTTTGGGTTTTTAGTTTTCAAAACATATAAAGTTTTATTAAAAAAAATGTTAGTGTAAAATTTTTTCATTAATAGCTTTTTATTTTTCAAAATATATAAAGTTTTATTAAAAAAAAAGTTAGTGTAAAATTTTTTCATTTATAATATTTTATTAAACAATTTAAGCAATAAAAAGGTTATTTTTTATTATATACTAAAAAATATCTAATAAAAATATTTACCAAATATAACACAAATCATAAATGACAAACTCTAACATTATGCAGTATACACCCACCATATCCATATTACTTGCAATTAAAATATGGGTTTAGAAACCACTTTCATTAAAGTTCAACCTCTAGAAAAATTAAGAAAAAATTAACGGCAACTTATAGAAATAGCTAAACATAAAAATACGTCATTAATTTTTTACCAAAATTAAAACATCAATTCCTCTCACATATGGAAAATTATTATGCATTTACGAGGTACTCACACCTCTCACACCTAGCAAATTAGTATGCACTTTGGAGGTACACACCGCTTGGAAAGGTGCATTTAAAACTGAAAGCCATGGTTTTGTTTTTAACTTGGATGAATAACTATGAAAATCAACCCCAATTCTAATGTAAGAAATGATTATAACGCAATGGTATATAAAGGTGTCAATTATATTTAAATAAATTTTAATACCAATGAAATTAATTATAGTTAAATAAATTTTAACAATACTCAATATTTAAAGCATAATATAACCATATTGATTTTTATATTTAAATGGATTGTGTGGCTATGAAAGGGCTTTTTGTTGGCTTTTATATTTAAAGGGATTGCTAAATGTGTCTCTATGAAATTTTGTTTAGAAGTCCTTGTAAGATTAAGTAATAAACTTTAAAAAAAATGCAGGTTACATACTCTTATGAAATGTATAGAAGTAAGAAGAGTCAAATAGAAGAAACTAAGTAAACCACCTAAAACAAGTCTATTACATCATAGTCAAATATGATTGGGTATATTTTAGGACCCTCTCTCTTACATCTTAGTTCAACCTTTGGTACCTTAAAACATTATTCAGCTAGCCCAATTAGGGTTAAGAAATGGCTAAGGCTCTACTTTGACTACCTCTTCTCCCAAGTAAGAAACAAAATGAAATCTATGGCAAGGGAAGTAATATGAGATTAAAAAATAAATTTAATTTCTCAAGCTAATAGAGGTAGAGGTTTTTAACCACCCAATATGTTAAAAACAAATAATATCCGCAGAAACCCCCCTATAAACAAGATCTATGTTGCTCCCATGTCTTATAGGTATACCTCCTATATAACTACCATATTCATATTCAATGGTTATATATTTGGCATTATTGAGGGATAACAACCCAATAATGGCATTATTCTATGTTATGTCCTTCCTTACAAAACTCATTAGAAAAGGCCATGTAGCAAGTTCTAGTTGCATATATACTCCATTCACTAGTATTGAAGGGGATTACTATAATATCTAGTACTAAGAGTGAAGAACTACAATCAATAATGGTTAAAATAGAGAAGTAATAGATCGAGGTTGGTGAGTTGATTGGGACTAGTTATTTTACCCTATAATTGGAAAGTTTAGGGATCCATACAGACGCCCATGTCTATGACGCTTATAATATGGTGGAGAATGATCAAGAGAATACTTTATGTTAGTAGATTGAAAATTTTTGCAAAGGGTTATATGGAACATACTGTGTTTCCAACAGAGTTTTCTCCAACTACTAAAACTGGAACAACTCATTAACATGGAAATCATATACACACACCTAGATACTAAGTCCAGTTGAAGGATGTCATGAAGTCCATTTTACTTTGTAAAAGGAAGGACCAAATTCATGATAGCATGTCATTTAGTAGTTGGTAGTTACTAATAAATATCTCAAGGAATATATTAGCCACTCAAGATTCTCTACTTTGGACATTGTCTAGGATTTTTCCACTTGTGACTCTATTGGCTTCCCCTGCTACATTAAGGTGCTCCTAATTCTTATAGATTTTGTCTCTACTACATTGTCTATATTCTACCATTTTGAGTCCACCCTTTATTAGGATTTTTAAGTGTATCTTTCTTAATTTTGGAGATGCTCTAGGAACTCTCTCATTGCTGAGATGTATCTTTCGTGCAATTGCTTTGTTGGATCTGTGAAAATTGAGGTGCATGGCACTAATATTACTAATAGAAGGCAGAAATTTTACAAAATTTACACTACATTGTCAAATTTGCAATTTTCCATGACATAATTAAAAATGACTAATTCATATTCTTCTAACTAGTCATTTTTTATGCCATGACTTTAAATTAGTCGTTTATGTTATTCATTTTTAACTCTATCACTTATGATCTAGTCATATTTGTTAACCAGTAACTAAATTAGTCATTAATTTTAGTTGTTTATAGTTTGGTCAATCAAAATTGCTCATATTTAGTAGTAAATCACTTTAAAAACACTTGGTGACTAGAAGTTTTAGTCACCTAGTAGCTAATTCCTCATTTTTTACTAGTATCACTTATCTATAGATTGCCTTACGACAAAACAATGTAAGCTTATCTTGGTGAGGATGTAAGGAGGTTCTCGATGCTTAAAGGTTGCTCTAGCATGTGGTGTGTGTAGAAACTACTTTTCTTTAAAGCTTAGAGGACTGCGAGTTGATGTTCCATGAAACAACCACAGTTGGTAGAGATTCTAAAGATATTTCTTCGTTTTCCTTCAGATTCGTCACTCACTGTCTTCAAGCTTCTAACGAGGTGTCATTAAGCGGTCTTAGGTGGCTGGTTTCCATGACTTCCTTCAACTGAAACTCTATTAGGTAAAGACCCAAAAATGGTTTTTAATTGAAGTTGATTTTTAATTTATTAAAATATGTATGACCAATGGATGGTTACTCTGTGAAGGTCCTTCTTGAAGCTTTGTAGGTTGGAATTCGAGCTTGTTCCTTCAACTTCCAACTATGTAGACTTCTGGTAAGCCTCAGTTGCGCTAAGCGTTTCTCCTGCATGAGTATTATGCTGGTTGGGAGATGAGAATACTACGCTTCCAGTTATGGACTCAGCCTGCGTTTTTCTTGTTAGCTTTTTACTTAATGTTGTTTGTTTTCGTATGACTCTTAAACCCTAGAGGGTATTAAAAGTAAAGAGTTTTAAGGATTTAAGAATTTGAGACTTAAGGATTAAGATAGAGCCCATACGGCCGGTAATGATGTAAAAACTTCAAGTTTTACTTTCGGCTTTAAGCCGTAACGTTTAAGTGGTATTTGCTGGCAATTTATTCAATGAGACCTGTAAACAACTTATGGGGTTATGGAAGTAATGGTTACCATTTTTGCTTACTGTTTGTTTTAAATTGTGTAGTTTTAATTTTAATCAAGCTTACGCCTCAATCGGTAATTATAAAGGCCATAGGCCATTACCCTCTCTTTTTTTTGTTTCTATTTAAAATATTGAGAATATTATGTAATTTACAATTTTCATTTAAAATGGAAGATTATAGTGATTTACTGTTTGAATTTATACCAAGTTATTAGGTGAAATCAGTACTCTGATTTTCTCTCAGATTGGTTACTATTTGTAGATAACCTACAATTCTGAAATGATATGGATTTTTACAGAAAAAGGTTTTAGTTTTTTATTTCCTATTTTACTTTCAGTAATAATATTTATAGCTCTTAAATGTTATGTTAAGATTAAGAATGTAAAAATCTGTTTTTATGGATTAAACCTACCTCCTGTAAACCCTAAGTAAAACAACATATGTTTTTCAATACAGAATGTAAATATGAGCTAGGAGTAAATTATTAACAAGACCTAAGAAGTACTATCTTGGTTAAAACCCTAGTACTATCTTTTTACTATTTCTATGTTTATTTAATTAACATGATCTATTATGTTTATAATAATTATTAGTATTGGTAATGCTTCTGTGAATAGTATGTCTATAAATGATTATTATATATATTGAGTTCTTTTCCTTAAAATTATTTAATATAGATACTTTCAGTAGCCAGAGTAGTACTACTATTTTCTGTAATGATTCACATACAAACTATAAAAGAAATTATTTAAAATTTTCATTCAGACTTATAAACAAATCATCCCATCTACTTAATCAACAAGCTATACTAGATTACTGCCTATACAAGGCGTGGAAAAATACAGTGTGGTAATTTATTTCTATTTACTTTTCATTTAGCAATAATATTACTATTTTAAACATAATCTACAATCACTAATTTTATCATTACACAATATTTTTTTTTTGTGCGTAAACCTTTACAAAATAAAAGCATACATATCTGTTAAAAACTAATAAACATTTGCTAAATATAGTAAATAAATTATAAATAACTTGAAGAAATAAAACCTGTCAAATGATGAGGTGACAACAGCTTAAGAAGGCTCTTCCTTATTGATGTTGCTGTCGGAGAAACCAAAGTATCGAAATGACCGAGTCGACTTTTCGGATCCATATGAGGATCCATCATCAGGACAATGTCGAAGGTGGAGAGAGTGAGAGAGTGAGAATCATCAATAAATACTGAAGCCGAGTAAAAGTCTCAGGTCGGTCGCGGAGACTAGAGTTAGCTAGGTTAAAAAATTATATTTTAATACCAAAGTGTGCAGAGAAGTTATTCTTTAAACCTATTTTCTGGAAAAATAAAAAGTTTATATTATTAAAATTTTCTACACTAGCTACATTAAGACATTATTAAAAGTTTATTTAAGAAGTTTATAAAATTTTTATATGAAGTATAGGGTCAATTTCAAAATGTCAAATTTTTTTTTAATTATTATAACAAATTTTATTCCAATTGCCTAAAAGATTTTTATTTCATTTTAATGCAGGAAATTTTCATTTAATTTCAATATATTTTAATTATTAATATAATTTTACCTTATTTATTTCAATTTTAACTTATAAGGGAAATTTTCGTTTAATTTCAATATATTTTAATTATTAATATAATTTTACCTTATTTATTTCAATTTTAACTTATAAGAAATTTTTATGATGATCTTTTAGGATGAAAATTATTCATTATTATTAAAACCGATTTTATTTGAATGCCTATTAATGCGTCAAAACTAAGGGAAAGTTCTAAAAGGTTAAAGTTTGATTTAAAATTCTTAAAGTTTTAAAAAGAATTATAAAGTTTAAAGATCTTATAAAGTTTAAATGATTAAATATATGCCTAGACCTAGGAAATTTATTTATTTATTTTTTTTTTATTTCAAATTTAATTATAATTTTTCCATTTTAACTTGTAATTATTTATTATCATTAATCAATCTTTATTATTAACAATTTTCATTTAAATGATTATTGATATGCTTAGACATAGGAAAATTAATAATATTATTCTATTTTATTTTAATTTAGGTTAACTTTAAGGGACCCTAACGTTATAAAAGTTGAAATTAATTATGCTTTAATTCCTAAAGTTTTTAAAAATAAATCTTTAAAATTCTTAAGACGTTGATTTTAGACATAGGAAAATTAATAGTATTACTCTAGGTCTCTGTGTATATTTGTTCTTTGTGTATATCTGTTCTGAGCTATATGTGCACTATCGAAATCCAAGTGATAGGTTTAAAATCTTATACTAATGCAATATGCTTTCCAAGTGTTTTATAATTTTCAAGTTATATTAGGTTTATTAGTATTATTATTTTTTTTTTCTTTTATTTTGTAATATAAATGCAAAAACTATATATATTTTTCCAAATTTTTGCGGGCTCTACATTGTAAAGTTACCAAGGAGAATTCCAAAATCAGCGTTGAATGGGCCATAGCTAATTCTATGTGGTAGGACCTTCAAATCATAACTTTTGACTTTTGACTTCTTAATGAGCTATATTCAACGAAGGATCCATATTTTAAATCCTCACTGTTATTTTTGTGAAAGTTTTGAATATTTTATATAGACTATGTTAATCATCTTTTGGTTGTGTAGAAAATGGTGTTTAATTTTGCTATAGAGGACTAGGTAAGAAAGAACGAATTAATTTACTTGATTGAGCCATATCCATCTCAAGTATAATTCTTAATCAATTCAATGGGAAGAGTAATTGCTAAATCGAAACATTTAAAATGAAGAATCGGCTAAAGGACGATAACGACTCTCAACCATAGTCGTTGATCTATTTTAAGTAAGGTACAGTTCTGGTTATCAATCGTGAATTAGAAATCATATCGATCAATTTGGATCAAATTTAGAATTGGCAAAGGCCATAATATATTGTTGTTGCATTTTTGTATGGTGGAAGCCTAGGAGGTCATCTATTGATGGGTTTGCTAAGTCCATTCACTTTGGCAGCCTTAGGGTTAGTCTATTCGATTTCAAAGTTAACCACCTCAAACATTCATGAAAATTGTATCCATAGAGTCTATTTTATAACGGGTAGGCTATTCCATCATTTTTGAAGAGTTTTCACTATGAAATAATAACCAGGCAGTAGGGAATAACCAAGAATACGCAGCCCTTGCCTTTCATAGTGAGAGATCCTCAGTATCAGTAGTGGTGGGCAGCTCTTCTCTCTTTAGATCCAACACTGATCTCCATCTCTATAGGCCCCATCACCGCAGTTGCCTCATCTTTATATGAAGATCCAAATGCTTCATATCCAACTTGCGAATCACTATTACCAAGCCCCATTTACTCTCCTTAAGAATGCTGCTGACGCGGATGTTGGTGGAGGCATTCAAACATGACTGATTCAATGATGATGAGGCCCAATAGGGGATTGACCAACCACGTCGCTCCATCATGGATTTCGATATAGAAAGCACCAAAAGAGAAATTTATATATATTGTTTATCCTAGTTTTGTGGTGCCGCACATTGATGGCTGTGCTTGAAGGGGCCCAGTAGAGAAGAAAATTATAGAAGAATTATGAAACCTTACAATTTGTCTTGCACCATCATATTCGTCATACATGAACAAAAAATTACAGATCTGCGAGCTATGTGATACAAATTTAAAACTTACTGGAACAATTGCAATTCAGTCAAATAATTCGTGGCCAAGGTAACTGAACTCTGGTATTCACAAAATCCACCAATGGATCACCGTACAGATTTATTTTAGGTTTCAAGAGTGTGACCACTTCTTTGCTGCAATCGATCCAAAATTCCCCTCCACCAAGAACTACGTACATTTTGTTGGTCCTCTTGCACAGGTGAATAACTGTTAGCAAGCCGTTGGTCCCTGATATCCCTGAAAATAGGCAAGGAAACCAAGCCATCATGAGGACCACCTAAAATCCACAACGGTAGTAAATTAAGTGACATTAGTGAATTTCGATTCACAAAAGATGTAGAAGTTTGAGCTGTTTGAGGCAAGTCTATTCCTGTAGCTTGAGGAGTGAGTTGTTTATTGGAAGTTTTGTTCGTTGGTAGTGTTGTAGGTGCAAGGAGTTAGGATGGCGATGTGTGGAGGTGAAGTGAATGTGTAGAAGAAATGTGGAGGGACATTGGTGTGGATTAGAGTGACATCGTGGAAGTGTAGTGGGTGAATGGAGGTCGAAGTATGACATGGCAAAGTGTGGTCTTGTGAAGCGAGAGTTGGTGTGTGTGGAATGAGACGAGGAGGCGTTGAAGGGTGGGGTTGATGTGGAAAAGGTGGTTCGATGGTGATGGATTCAAGGAGTTTAGTCCACTAGATATACTGTCCTCTCTCAGTTCACTATTTTGCATTGGGTTTGAACTAGTAGTTCTGATAGAATATGTATTAACTGTAGTCCGGATCAGAGGTGTCGGCATTACTAGAAGGAGCTCTTCGAAAAGATAAAGACTCGTCACCATCTTGGAAATTTCTATGTAGGCTACTACGCACTCTAGCGCCATCTGAAGATGTCCATTAGACCGGGAAACAACTCTGATCAACTTTGATTTTTTTCCTTCATGCCGAGATTGATTCTGTTCTTTTCTATAATAGGCAGAAATACGATTTGGTTTGCATATATATATATATTATTATTATTATTATTATTATTATTATTATTATTATTGCTATCATATTCTTCTTTATTATGGGAACAAATAAATTAATGCATCTCCCTCTAATAACTAATAGATCACTTGAACTAATAAATCTGTCCAATAACTCTGATCAACTTTGATTTTTTTTCTTCACGCCGAGATGGATTCTGTTCTTTTCTATAATAGGCAGAAATACGATTTGGTTTGCATATATATATATATATATATATATTATTATTGCTATCATATTCTTCTTTATTATGGGAATAAATAAATTAATGCATCTCCCTCTAATAACTAATACATCACTTGAACTAATAAATCTGTCCAGTCAATTTGAGTGCAGGGCTGAAGGTTTATTGTGGACAAAATTAACACCACGCTATTGAGAACATGGGAAACAAAATATATCTCATTACCATGGAAACATCATGATCTCTCTCGTTCGGTGGTCAGTTTTCAGGATCAGGGGAACTTGGATGTTGAAAACATGGATTTGACGGTTGACATGAGAGTTTTAAGAGATCTCACCTTAAGGAACACATCCATAGCTGAGATATGCATTCCGGAGGTTGTTTACCCTAGACTCGAAACTATTGATCTTTCATAAAATACTAGGTTAATGTGTGTTAATGGATGGCCATCAACAGTAGTAAGCTTAAACCTGGAAAACTGTCACGAATTGAAGACATTAACAAGTCTTTCAAAGATAAACAATCTTAAATATCTCAACAGAAATGGTTGTTGTAACCTGAAAACCCTAAATATGGAAGGCCTTGCATCGCTAGAAGAGTTTAAAGCATAGGGATGTTGGGAGCTATAGAGGATTAAAGGATTGAGTCTGCTGGAACGGTTGAATTGTCTCCATATTTCAATAGACAATATAGTTTTTTGGAAGGCCTTGCATCGCTAGAAGAGTTTAAAGCATAGGGATGTTGGGAGCTATAGAGGATTGAAGGATTGAGTCTGCTGGAACGGTTGAATTGTCTCCATATTTCAATAGACAATATAGTTTTTTGGGAAGAAATTGACAAATTTTTAGCAAGGTATCTGTTCTTCCTTACATCCAATATTTATTCATGCAAAAACAATTGATATTTTTTGTGCTAATCATGAAAAATGGGAGCCTCTAAAATTAGTATAATTTATTGAGTGTTGGGGATATCATAGTTTGAATTGTAAAAGAAATACATTATAGTTGTGCTTATTGGAAATATTAATTAATCATGGATCCATGTCATGATTAAGCTGACTTTAAGGTGAAGCAAAATTTAGTCTTTGTATATGAAGAAAAAGAAAAATGAAAAATAGTGAGACAATGCAAGAGAGACAAAGAAGAACATAGTAAGAAAAAAATGAGAAGAAAAAATCTAAGAAGAGTTTTTGGAAAGTGTTGAGAGTCGAAGCTCTGTAAAAGGTAAAACATCCTTGTAAATTTCCAATTTTGTAATTGTGGTTGAATCCTTGTAAATTTCCAATGTCGAGACAATGTATATAAATCCATAGTTTATGGTTGAATCCATAGTTTATGGTTGAATGCATGTATTTCACTGTGTAAAATTTTGACTTTTTATCTGCAAAGTGTTAGACAAAAATCTTACTTAATATTTGGTTATATGATATTGTGAGTCTTTGGAAACATAGTTGTGTCAAGGTTTATCCCAAGTTACGAGTTGGTAAAAAGCGTTTTTCATATTATAAGTTATTTGTCCAAGAAATCTCATTTTATAAATTTTAGTTAAAAGTGGTCGAGTGGAAGTGGGAGTTGGTCACAACTAAAAGTGTGTAGCCGGTAAAACTATGTGGTAGTAAAACCCACTGGAAGTAAATTATAGTGGCAATTTTTTCTGTATAACTAAAAGGTGGCGTTTCCAAGGTAGTGTGTCCTAGCGCCAAAAGTAAAAAAGAACATAAAATTTATGACTGTGTGGTAACTCAAGTTAACCCTCTGAGGAAACTTAGAGATCTGGTATCACAGTAGGTTTAGGAAAGAAACCGTGTCTTAAAAAGGGAAAAAGTAATTTTTTAAGGAAAATTAAAATAAAAAATGGCTTCCACTTTTGGTGCACATATGTCAAGTTTTCAAACTCCAACTTTCTCAGGAAAGAATTATGACTATTGATCTCTAACAGTGAAGGATTTGTTTAGAGGTCAAGATGTTTGGGAAATAGTTCAAAATAGCTATACAGAACTAGTCGATCATGCGGCATATAATAATCTCACACAAGCTGAGAAGGATGCCTTGAGTGGACAAAAGAAGAAAGACAGAAAGACTATGTTCTACATACACCAATCCATCCATGAAAGCATTCTCCCAAGAGTAGAAATAGAAAAACTGCTAAGGTGGCACGGGACACATTGGAAACCGCCTATCAAGGTTTGGACAAGGTAAAGACTTCCAAGTTGCAAATTCTTAGAAGAGATTTTGAATCTTTGTCAATGAAAGACACAGAGTCACTGGTCTCATTCTCCACTCGTGTTATTGGGTTGATAAATCAACTAAAATCTCATGGAGAAAACATAAAAGATAGAAGGGTTGTTGAAAATGTTCTTAGAAGTATTCCCCAAATATTTGAATCTTTGGTCATAACCTTGGAAGAAAACAAAGACCTGTCGTAGTTTACCATTGATGAGTTACAATCCTCACTCATCAATCATGCACATAGAATCAACATATCAACTATATCATTAGAAGGAGCATCAAAACATAGTCATCCATAAGTTGTGGAAGAATTTTTTGCAGAGGAGGACGCAACAGCAGTCCTGCGAATGTCGTTGGTAGAGGACATAATCAAAACACTAGTCAGCCAAGTGGTCATAGGTTTGATAAGTCAAAAACACAATTTCATTATTGCAAGAATTTTTTTCAATATGCATATGAATGCAAGAAGAAGCAGTATGATCAAGGATAGCAAGGTTAAAACCAGTAGAGAAACACTAGCACTTCGTCGAGCACAATGTTGTTGGCATGCTCATCCCAATTGAATGTAATGTTGTCTAAGAAATTCCATGTGACATATGGTATTTATATTCAGGATACAACAATCATATGACTGGTAATTTAAAATTGTTTTCCAGTCTAGATAAATCAATTCAAACTAATGTCACACTTGGAAATAATGTCCAAGTCACTATTTTGGGAAAATGTGTTGTTTGTATTCTAAACAAACAAGGGGAGTGAAAGATTATTCTTGATGTTTACCATGTCGAAGGTTTGAAACACAATTTGTTGAGCATTGGACAACTGATATAAACAGGTTATAGAGACTACAAGGAGGACAATCACTGCATGATTAAAGACAAACATCCAAGTAACCAACTGATAGAAAAAGTACCAATGGAAAGAAATTGCCTGTTTCCTTTGTGGATAACGCCATACATGAAAGGAAAGGGAAATTCAAGAGTTGCATTCAAGGCAGAAAGAAAAGAAGCAAACAAGAATTGCGACAAGATTTAGGATGATTCATGGTTATGGAATTTCATATTTGGACATCTGAATTTTGATGGGATGAAGTTATTGCATACAAAGAATATGATGAAAGGATTTCCATTGATCGACAAACTAGAAAAAGTTTGTGAAGGTTGCATTTTTTAGAAGTAGCATAGAGAGAATTTTTTAGTCTGAGAGACATACAAAGCATGCACACCACTAGAGATTGTGCACTCTGATATTTGTGGCCCAATGAACACGTCATCCATGGGAGGCTGCAATTATGTTCTAACATTTATTGATGACTACTCAAGAAAAACATGGGTATATTTTCTAAAACCTAAATCTGATGCATTATTTGTTTTTAGCAGTTTAAGGTACTTGTGAAGAACTAGAGTGGACATCGCATCAAAATCTTAAGGATGGACAGAGGCGGTTAATATGTCTCGAATGACTTCTTTAATTTTTGCAAGACCCATGGAATACAAAATCAATTCACTGTGCGGTATATGCCTCAGCAGAATGGTGTCACAAAGAGAAAGAACAAAACCATCATGGAGATGGCACGCAACATGGTGTCAACCAATCATTTGTCAAATGAATATTTGGTTGAAATAGTCATAATTGCTATATATATTATGAACCAGTGCCCGACAAAGAGCGTGAAGAACAAAGTCCCTTAAGAAGCATGGAAAGGTATGAATCACAGTGTTTCTAAAAAAAAATTGGTTGTGTTGCATATGCTCATGTTCTAGATGAGATGAGAAGGAAATTAGACAATAAGGGAGGGACAGAAATGCATTTTTGTTAGTTACTCCGAAGACACAAAAGCATACAAGTTGTATGATCCTGTCGCAAGAAAAGTAATCATTAGTCGCGATGTTCAATTTGTCAAGAATGAATCATGGGATGGAACCATTGAAAAGAATGTCATGATTGTGTCAACTATCGAGCATAATGACATGGTGGAAGAAGTGGTTCAAACACCACATGTAAGTCAAAATGTTGCAACACCATCAACTCCCATGACACCGCGACATAGTTCAGCACAACGAACATCGACACAAGTCACAGCTCAAATTACGTTGACAAGTACACCTACAGGACACCAAACACCATCGAGCATTTTAATGAGGCCGACGTTGACTTATCCTATAAACACAGGAATTCTGCGTGAGATATATGAAACTAGTACACCAAATTCATTCTCTCTCTCTTTGCATTATTTTCTCAAATAGATGATCCTCTAACATTTGAGGAAGTTCTCGAAGAAGAAGTATGGGAACAAGCCATGGATGAAGAAATGGAATGCATTGAGAAGAATCAAACATGGGAGCTGGTAGATGTACCAAAAGATAAAGAGGTAATCAACATCAAATGGATTTACAAGACCAAGCAAGATGTTGATGGGAATGTACGGAATCATAAGGTAAGAATGGTCGCAAGAGGGTTCACACAACAACCCAACCTAGATTTGAATGAAAATTTTGCACCTGTCGCACGAATGGATACAGTCAAAACAATTATGGCCATTAGTGCACAAAAAAAGGCGTGTTTATCAAATGGATGTTAAATCAGCATTTTTGAATGGCTATCTATAGAAGGAAGTATATGTGGAACGACCACAAGGCTATGAAGTTCCAAGTTAAGAGCACAAAGTATACAGGATGAAAGTAACGCTCTATGGTTTGAAGCAAGCTCCTAGAGGTTGGTACAGTCACATTGATTCCTATCTCACCCAAAATGGATTTCACAGAAGTGAAAGTGAACCAACATTGTACACCAAAGTGAATGAGCAAGGTAACATGCTAATTGTGTGTCTGTATGTAGATTATTTAATATTTACTAGTGATTTTTGCATAAAGGTAGTTAGAAAAGTCATTGAAAGCTAAGTTGAAATGACTGATTTGGGGTTTATGAAGTTTTTCCTAGGTATTGAAGTCCAACATTCTGAAAGTGGTATATTCATATCACAGTTGAATTACGCAAGTGCAGTTTTAAAAAGATTCAATATGTTTAATTGCAAGGTATCCCCAACATAAATAATAACACGTTTAAAATTGAACAAGGAAGATGATGGATCAACTATATATCCTATGTTTTTTAAAAGGTTGGTTGGAAGCCTTATGTACTTAAGTGCAACAAGACCAGACATCATGTATGGAGTAATTCTAATCTCAAGATTCATGGAGTCACCAAAATACTCTCATTGGAAAACATGTAAGAGAATTATGAGGCATGTAAGTGGCACAAAGGACCTTGGCATTATGTATCCAACCTCAGAAAATTTTAAACTCATTGGATACACTAACAGTGATAATGGAGGTAGCATAGATGAAAGGAAAAACACATATGGGTACACATTTCATTTTGGTGTAGGTGTTGTGTCATGGTATTCGAAGAAACATCCCATTGTAACTATGTCTTTAGTAGAATTAGAGTATGTCACAGCTACAAAGTTTGCATGTTAGGTTGTATGGATGTAGAGAATTCCAAGAGACATGTCGTAGAACTAGCAAGAACCAACAACCATTTTCTGCAACAACAATTCAGCCAATGCTTTGTCGAAGAATCTTGTGTTTCACAAGAGAACCCAATACATCGACACAAGATATAATTTCATAAGAGAATTGGTGAACAACAAAGAAATGTTTTTAGAATTTTTCAGGTTTAAATATCATCTTACAAACATCTTTACAAAACCATTGGCAAGGGATACATTCAAGTATCTGCGAAGTTATTTAGGAATGACAAGTTCTGTTCAGTGAATTTTGTTATGCACAAAGCAAGTTTAAGCTCTGAAGCATTTTGTAAAAAAAATTGTTTGAAGATCCCCATATCCCCATAATTAAGGGTGAGTGTTAGAAATATTAATTAATCGCAGATCCATGTCATGTATAATCTGAATTTGTCAGATTCTATAACAGTTCAGCTTCTGCCAGACTATCTGATAGGATGAAGTGTTCACGCCTCTCCATATTTAAACAGCCAAATTGAATTTCTGAAGTTAATTTTTTACGTAGAAATTCGTGAGCCTTAGGAGGAATTTGGAAACCAATCGTTCGACATGATTAATTTGCATAGAAACCATCACTAAACATTATTACTAGTGGTAACTCGTCAATGTGACCAGTTAACAGAGTGTAACTGACAATAGGTTGACAAAAAGGGAACATTAAGGATTTAATTGATGATATCTAATGATAAAGGGGCACATAAGGGTGTTCAATTGGTTATTAATGGTCATTGAATATCACTATCATCCCAGAGTCATGAAATCAAGGAAATGTGACTTGGTTAACTTATTGTAGCGCTAGTTAATTTAATGTAACAAATGGTGGATGCATAAAATCATGGAAAAGGGCACATGAGGTCCTAAAATCATGGATTAGGGTGCAGGATTGGATAATGCAAGCAATTATCACAAGTACTATGCACTAGGAATTCAACTAGCATGTTATAAACACTAGGGATAATAAATAATTTTGCATGACTACATGATTTCATGTATAGTGTCTAGATGGGTAATAAATCTTAACACCCACCCTTAAGCATGGCTTATTTGAGGAAAATGAAAATAGGTGCCTATTAACAAAGACCAAAGGTCACCCTTTACAATTTATTTGTCCATGTAAGTAAGGAAAGAGGGAAAACCTAGTGGGAAGAAAACCCGCCCTCAAAATGGACATGGAACATACCAAAATTTTAATGATGCTCCTAGAACTCCAAGTAGATGTGAACTTGGTGAATATGTGTGGAGCTATATTCCTCCTTGGTAGAAGAGGAATGTGCTCAAATGAATCAGGAACATGAACAACTACATAACACACAATGTAACCATGTAGAGAAAATTAAATACACTAATATGAAAGTGAATGAAGGTGCCCTTTCAACTTGAACTTCAAACCAAGAAAGGTTAGATCACATCCATATGAGTTTTGAGGTGCTTGAGCCTTGAATAGGTGAGATCAATCCCAAGCAAATTTGAATTCTATTGAAACTTGAACTTTGAACCAAAGGAGGTGAGATCATCTCCAAGAATGTGGAACAAGAGTCCCAAGAGTTCCAATGTGATGGAAAATGAATGAGCTTCTCCATCTTTAGTGGAAATATGAGAATAGGTGCTAGAAATCAAGTAGGAATACGTAGGAAGCATGGGACCAAGGAGAGCAAATGTATCATATCCAAACTTTGATCTATCGTTGAAAACATCCAATAAATCACCATATTGCACACCAATAGAGTCATGGGAAGGTGAGGAATCAAATTCCTCTTCAACTTTTAGAGCAATCATGCTTACTTTGCTCAGAATTTGAAATAGAAGAATCATAGGAAAACAATAGAGAGGAATGGATGGATATCTCTTCAACAATAGTAGCTCCATTAATTACTTCTTCTTCATTAGCAGCATCATGGAAAGGCAAGAAATCGAGTTTCTTCAACTTCTAGCGCTATAGGAGAAGATGTCTCTTCAGTATCTACTTCTTGATATGCAGAGGAATAATTCAAATCAAAGAGAATACTATCAACATGAACTAGATTTGTTGAATCTACAACTTATTATTCATCATGAACAACTTCTTGAGAAATGCATGAGGTCGATACATTAGGAGGGAGAGCACTTGAGGAGGTGGTAGATTCTCTCCATGCATCAACTTCTTCTTTCTACACACCAAAATCTCTATTCAAACTACTCTAGAGATCAAATGGATTCTCAGTAGAATTAATGAGGTAACACATATTAGGAGACATGGCCAAGCACATTGCTACATATTCTCTATCGTAGTCATTTAGCCAATCACACTTCTTTGCATAGGAATCAAGCTCGCTCACAATACCATAGAGATATCAAAGGGATCATGACTCTTTAGGTACTCAATCATCTTTGATTTCCATTCAAAGTAGTTGAATGGAGAGAGAGAAGAACTTGATATTGAATCCATCGATGTTATACCTACATAGGGTTCTTGCTTCGACAATATGCACATTCAGGAGTGCATCACCCCTAGGTAGACCAATTTGGATGAACCAAAATTGACCATATGCAATTCCCTTGGGAATTATGTGGTACTCAACTGCTTCTATTGTAATACTAGAAGTTGTTAGTTTTTCAACATTTAAGCTAGCATTAAGATAAGATCTTTTCACTGAGAGAATAACAAGCACAGCAATCACAAAAGCACATCACAAGAGACAAGAGACACAAATATTTTAGGAGGGGAAACCATAAATGGAGAAAACCCCTCAACTTCCTCTAAGATAGTATCACCACAAGATGTGAACCCAAAACAGTAAGATGACCTCCCTTCACAACAACAGCCTTCTGTCTTCTGTCAAGCCCAAGAATTTCCTTCTCCAAAAGTGCGCCACACTTGAGAGAGCAAGAGAGCTAAGTCACAAGTGATAAATAGAGAGACACACCCTCTCTATTTATATTAGTCCGTTCACTTAAGTTGCCATTTCACACGTAGGCTCAACCCTAATAATTACTACTCGAGCCTACACCTTAATTAGTGTATAATAACTCAAGTGCCCCAAAACTGTGGAGACTTACCTAATGACTTGACATGACTTGATTACATTATTAATCCTCCTGATCGGAACATCGGGGTATGACCACATGACTCAAATACATAAAAGAAACATCCCGGAATAAACATCGGGTTACAATACATAAGATACATAGAAGAATACATTCCGAAGTTACATATACATCAACACTCCCTCTTAACTAGGAAGGTATTCTTTCAACACAATTTTTCAACACTGGTCTTCTTCTCTGCATCAACTGGATCATCTTCATCTTCGAGTCATATTCATCTTCAAGTCATCTTTGTCTTCAAGTCATCTGGATCTGGATCATCTCTCGATCTGGATCATCATAAAATGGCATCAATGGATCTAGATCATCACTCGATCTGGATCAACATCACTGGATTGGATCTGGATCATCACTCGATATGGATCATCTCTCTGGACTGGATCTGGATCATCACTCGATCTGGATCATCTCTCTGGACAGGATCTGGATCATCTCTCGATCTGGATCATCACTGCTGGATCTAGATCATCACTCGATCTGGATCTCTTGGAGTCATCATAACTGGATCTGGATCATAGCTCGATCTGGATCTCCACTAGTCATCATCAAGTGTGTACTATCTCGTCATAGGAAGTTCTACAGAGCCAGTCCTTTTTCATACTGGATGTAGGCCCACCACCTGCAGGTCTTCATCATCATCGGCCATACTGTGGAATCCTCAGGACTTATTACGTGCGTCACAAAACCTCGAAAGAGCATCCTAGGCTGTTACGAGCACACAGCTCTACCTATAGGATCTCCCAGGGCACCGAATTACATGTGACCTCACCAAAAGACCTCGCAAGAGCATCCCAGGCTGTTACGAGCACACAGCTCTACCTATAGGATCTCCCAGGGCAACGAATTACATGTGGTCATGGCAAAACCTCGCAAGAGCATCCCAGGACTGATTATGGGCACACAGCCCAACCTATCGGATCTCCCAGGGAACCGAATTACATGCCATAGGACAAAACCTTGAAAGAGCATCTGCCAGATATCCCAGGGAACCGAATTACATGCCATAGGACAAAACCTTGAAAGAGCATCTGCCAGATATCCCAGGGAACCGAATTACATGCCATAGGCAAAACCTCGAAAGACTATCTGCAGATCTCCCAGGGCACCGAATTACATGTCCTCCCAGAGCAAAACCTCGAAAGAGCATTTGCCAAATGTCCCAGGGCACCGAATTACATGCCATAGGCAAAACCTCGAAAGACCATCTGCAAATCTCCCAGGGCACCGGATTACATGCTCATCTGCACAACCTGACTGAGTGTTCCTGGTAACTGACCAGGTGCCTCCATTCCTAGAATGGCAGTTGCCCTTACATCTGTCCTACTCGACAGAATGGCCAGCACTTATATCTGACATGGAAGGAACTAAATCCTTTAGCCATGAACAAAATGCCTCTGCCCTTACATCTGACCTGCTCGTCAGAATGGCACAATCCCATCCAATGATGGAAGACTCTCAACTCCAACGAGGAGAGATTTCTGCACTTACATCTTCCAT
>LPNX010783899.1:6736-29250 GCA_001517045.1 Pseudotsuga menziesii
CATGCTTTCGAATTCAACTTAAGCTTTGTTATAAATTTGTTTCTAGTACTTTCTTTGTACGAACAGATTCTGTCAATAATAAAACAAGTCGACCTTTGTAAAAATTGCCCAATAGTATGCCTCTATCGCCAATGTCTTTTCATAGTTAAGTGGAGAAAGTTTAATTCAGAATCATACTGTGCGGCTGCATCAACGATTTTCCTAACTCATTGTTTTTATAACTCCTCAAAAAACTACATATATTAAACCAGCAGGGGATCTATACCAGATTTACAACTCAGTACTCATTTATCCATTCAATTGCCTCTACCATATAAAGGAAACGCGGGTCATTCTGTATGGATTTCCCCGATAGCCAACTTTTCCCTCATCAAAATGCAGAGGTCTTCCCGCTTGAAACGCAGATATCATTCTTATTTATAATGTAGAGATCATTCTCTCCCAAACTCGATAGACGTTGGCATATTAACTATGATTTCTCCCTCTTACCTATGCAGGAGCCAAGTGGTGCAGTTATCCCTCCAAACGGTCTGTATATTTAAGGCTTACACATCATTTTCTTATTACGGGAATAATTCCCACCATTTCCTCCAGAAAAATCGTAGCCTTATCTAACTCATTATGCACCAGAATCCCCATGCTCCAAGTCGAATTATAGCTCTTTATATATAATAAATGTTAGGTACCTACATACTATATTTCCTTTCTTCGTTTATCGACCCTTCATTCATGAAAAATAGTGGAGATCAAGTTAGATCAAGAATGAGTTAATATTTATTTTACTGTTTTCTCAAATACTGGTGGGTATAGTACTTCAGATTTCCCCTGTTGTGCCAAAGCGGTTACTTGGCAAGTAATTGGTTTAATTGTTTGATTTCGATCTATCCATCTAATATGATATAGTTTTAATCGAGTACTTTTTTTGTTTCCTATGGTATAATAGTTATATAGTTATATAGTTATATCATTTTGTATGTTTTTACCTTGTAGATTATAAACCTATCCTAGTATTTAACGTATAGTTTGTGTCTATACTTGAAATGTGTTAAGCATACTTCCTTGGTACTTGATGCCATAAGGAGTATTAGGTAGGACATCTCATTTTCTTCTTCTTTTTTTAAAAGAGGATCATAAAGATCCACTATTTCGTCAACCGAGTACACTAGCCTCATCACGACTTACTTTATCATAGGTTGGTAACTAGGAGCTTAAGTCTCCTAGGGAGTTGCTAACATTATATCAATTCTAGAGGCCCGATTAAACTTTTTATCCTCCTCCTTAGTGGAATTCGTCCACCATAAACTCCATCCATAATTTTTATGAGGCTAGGGTTAACTTACACTTGTTTTTACTTACGCTCTACCCTTTCTGTTTGCGTACTCAGGGAATATTATAACATGTTTCCCTAACCATTCGCTTTTAGCCCTAGTGGGTTCAGTTTCCCGTATTTAATTTGCATCATCGTCTTAAGTCCCCTAAGTCTACCGCTTAGGGAATTAACTAATATAATAATTACAAGGTTTTTTTTATGGTGGGGCCTTGGCCTTGAGCTCCTCACCAGAGAACAAGTACAACATACATTCACAATTTGCAAAAATACTTAGGGGGTATACAAGAGGGATATTACAAGCGTAGCAGCCACATCTCTTCTCAGAGATAGCTACCACCATTCTAACAATTGTATTACAGTATGTTCTATTTCTGCCATTTAATAGAATATGTGTTTATTGTATATGTGTTATATTTGTAAAATGTGTGTGTTTATGATGCTATCTCTATTATTTCATTCCGTTCCCACATAAATCCGGATGAGTTAGGTCAAAAATTGAATGTACACAAAATGAGAAATTTCTTACATAGAAAGATGTGCCCTCCTAGGGCGATTTTGATGGTCCTCCTCCATCTGATTGTGGAGGTAAGTTCCAGAAATAGGAAGCCCTAGTTTTTTCCCAGTTTCTTCTACATAATTGACTGATCTTGTTTATGCTATAGATCCTAATTTTTGCTCCTCAAGGTGTGAAACTTCATCCTGAGGTAGCTTGGTATGTCTTATTTCCAACCCCATAGGTTATAGAAAAATTGGATTAACCAGGTGGGAGTTATGTGAATTTTCCCAAGGTGACTTATTTCAGTACGGTTTAGCATAGCGAACTTGTATGGACTTCCACGTGTCACTTTTTCACCTAGGGGGGCTCAAAATTTTACCAAGGAGACTACAGTCCATGCCCTATCTGCAACATCTTGCTAAATTTGATTTGGACCTTCCAATCCTGATATATACCAATTCTCCCTAGGTCACCTGTTTAAGGCTGAATTGTGGGAGAGACTGGAACCCTAATTTGGAGGAATCCTATATCCTATATTATAGCGAATCTTAGGTTGAAAATTTTACACATGTTACATCAATATTTTACCTTTTGTCTGTCAAAGTTTCAGCTCCTGATCCTTCTCCAATCTCTAGTTATAGCGAAAGTCACAACATGACTAGTTTTTGTATTCTAGGGTTTTCAAGCATAAAACCCTAATCTTTAGTAGTTGTAGCTATAGCAGTGTTTCAGATGCACAACAACTTCTTTCAGGTTGGATATGATAACATGTTATATTTCTAATGTTTTTATAAGATCTAAAACATTGAGAATCATAACATCATAACCATAAGCAAAGTATCACTAGCAAAGACAAGTACAGCAACACAAGAGAACACAAAGATTTTCCTCGGGGAAACCACAAGGAAACCCCCCAAAACTTCCTTAGTATGGAATTCAACCAAGTACAGTGTAAAACCCCAACAATATGAATAATTGGTCATCTTCCACAGTATACTCTTTCTCTCTCTCTCCAGTGCAATACTTGAGTGTAAGATGTTTAAAATTGAGAAAGGCGCCTCACCTATTTATATTCATTAGGTGAGTGCCTCAAATAACTAACTAGGTTGTCTAGGTTCCCTAATTAGGGCTGACCTACCTTGGGAGAATCAAAATACATATTATATATTACTTTTCTAAGTACTATTTTCCCGACTTACTTCTAGGCATCGGGACATAAGGGCATAATTCATGTAGAATTCTGCCTAAGTATGAAAGAGGAGTGTAAAGGGGAATAAGAAGGAGCTACGACAAAAGAAACAACATCAAAGGAAATGGAAGAATGATGTGATAGAAGAAGGAAAGAGAAGAAGAAGACAAAGAGAAGGTGTAGGACGAGGAAGCTACTCCAGATAAGTAAGCCGCGATGGAAGGATAGAACAAGATACGAGATGACATGGCAGAATATTGGCAGAAGCGATCGTGCAGATAAGGTAACGGCGAGAAAGTGACAGTAAGGCATGACGCTGAGAAAGTGACAATCCTAAGCGATCGTTGGTACGATCTCGACTGGAGTCGGTGGAAGCCACATGTGTAAAGGCATCTTTGTAATTCGGTATGATAGCGCCTTAATGTTATGTATTTCTAGAATAGGAAAGACAACCTATTGGATGAAGATAGTAAGTCGGATGGGATAACGACTGAATATGAGTCTATTAGAGTCTGTATCGAGACATAATAATTAGTCTATAACAAGCATGTATGGGATCTGTATCGAGTCTGTAATAGGGCTATAAAATAAGGAACCCAAGTTGTAAATGGGTTAGATGGTTTTAGTTGATTTGTTGATACAACAATTTTGAGTAAATCTCTACACTCTTGGGAAAGACGCTTGAGCTAGACTTGAGGTAGGTAGTTTTTGGTTAATGATTCTGGATCATTGAGTGCATCAGAGTAGTGGTTACGTAGCTGAGTGTGCAGATAGGTAGAGAAGGTCGAGTCGATCCAGGCTATGTGCGGATCGATAGTAGGAGTAGAGTAGAGTGAGAAAGAGAGAAGATTAGAGAGCATGAGAGGGAGGAAAATACTACAAAGATAAAAGAGAAGATCTTGAACAAAGTCTACAGCTTTGTGCATAGACAAAAGGTGCACCTATTTCCTCATGCCAATGTTAGATGAAGAGCACCTTGTGGTTTTTTCCCGGATGAGTTTCCACATTACATGATGTGTATATGTGTGAATGATTGAAGTAGCCTACATATATGTGTGAATGTTGTGTTAATTGACTAATTGTTTATTGTGTTGCAAATGGATAAATGTATGAATGTCACGTTATAGTAATGAATATTCTTATGATGTATGTTCATTGTGTGGTTGCATGAAGTCGCATAAATAAGGGTTGAATCATAACTTGGTGTTGAAGTACTATGCAAACCAGTATCTCACCTTCCCAGTCTTCGTTGGAAAACCTTGGTGTAGAGCCAAGGTACTAAAACACCCTCCCTCACAAACTATGAAAACATGGTTCTGGTAGTTACCCATAAGGACTGAGATATCTCGGGTGAGATGGAATTTGTGTCGCAGGTGCTGTCGGATGAGCTCCACTCCATCGGGCTGATATCTTGGGCTTTGTTGTGCTGACCAAGAAGGGGTTGAACCTAGATCTAGCGTGAGAGAGGGACAGAAAACCTGACAAATGGTTCCATTGTCGGGACCTTAAAGTGTTATGGATAGGGATATGTTCTGGAAACCAATTAAACCGGAGATCCAAGACTAGGTGGACGCTAAAGATCTAGATTTTGCACAAAAAGAAAGTGAAGGATCTCGGTGGACGCCAACAAAGTGGTTAGAGTGGTACATTTATTTAGACATTCATGAGATTTTCTTTGTCGAGTATCCCATTGTATTGCGTGAGTGGTTGTGTAAGCTAGCAACCCAGCAAAGGAATTTCCCAGGAGGAGAACCAAAAGAGTGGAGTATGTTCTTAATCGAGAGGTTGAAAAGAATAAACAACCCTATATCAATGGTTGTGGACTTTTGGGTAGACAGTATCCTAGGAGGATATATTACTGAGTTTGTTGTTGACAAAATAACCTCATAAAGTGAGGCAGAGTGAAAAATTTTCCAAGGACCACGCAGCAGAAACCTGTTATCTTTAAAGACGTGGATAAAAATGCTTTTATATGAAAAAGGCATTCTTCAAATGATAGACTAAATAGAAAAGGGTGGAACTGAACTAGAGCCAGGATTTTTAAGAAACAAAAGAAGATTCAGGTCCGACAAAAGATGAAAAACTCTGTTCGAGCGAGGGAGTTGTAGCATAGAGAGCGAAGAAGAAGGCTACGAGTTTGCATCGTACTTAGATGAAGGATCTTGTGATGAGGAAGAGGAATCTCAGCTAATCTCAAAAGGAGACGAAGATTCCAAAGAATTGATTGAAGCTCTAGAACAAGAACATGTACATCACTCTCCTACAGTACCATAGGTAAGATCGCAAGACCTATCTCCAAGTATTTCTGTAAAAATGAATATTACTAACGTTGTAAATAGCGAACAAGGAAGACCGACTAGTCCAAATTTTGTTCCAACTGTACCAACATTCAATACAACAACAATCAATCCAATGGTTGAAACTGAAATTAAGCTCCCAATATTCAATGGGAATGGGCTGGAAGACCTGGAGCAACATTGGTTTCTGTGTGATGCTATCTGGACTGTACAACATATCCAATATGAGAACATCAAGAAAGCACAGATGATCACGATGCTATGAGGTCGTACGATGGGCTGGCATCTGAAATTTTCTATAGTACCAGTAGGAGCTGTCGTAGAAACACTCAACAATATTCAACTCGGGTTGACAGATGAGTTCAAAAATCCAAAGTCCAAATCACAATGCATCACCAATATCAAAGAAATTAAGCAGCTACCGACAGAATCTGTTTGGGATTTTGAACAAAGATTTAAGACATTAATGGCCAAAGTGACTTTCCAGATGTCAGATGTGCAACACAAGGAATGGTTTATCGTCGCCTTGTTGCCACATATCCAAACGTCATTGATGCAACAAAAACTCGTGTCGTAAATAAAGGATCTGGATATAGCAATGAAGTTAGAAACCTCGCGAGTTGGGGACACTGGCTCGGGAATGATGCAAATTCAGTCGCAGCTAGCCAAAATTACGGTGCAGCTCCAGGACATTAAAAGAGGCAAGGAAGTTCAAGAGGAACTATGGTGTACAAGGTGCATATCATATGGACACCATAAAGATAATTTCCTAGTGTTGATGAACTATGTCACATGAGGTGTGTTGAACCCATTAAACACCCAAGTAATGCCTTGGTGTAGAATATGTCAGGCTAGAGGTCACAAGTTCGAGGAATGTCTGTACTTACCGAATATTGTGAGTGCACCCACTAGTATGTATTGTAAATTTTGTAAGTCAGTAGGTCATGATGAGAAAGATTGCATAGCACTTCAGCTACTGCAAGAGAAAACGATGGATACCTACTTAATGAAAATGATGAACACATGTAAGTTGAACGATCGTAGCCTTAGTATCATCCTGCACAGTATCAACAATAGCAATATCCTCAACCACAATACCCATAGAATCAGTATCATCGACAACAACAATACCCTCCCCAAAAGGGGGGTGGGAATTTTAGAGTTCGAGGACAACAATAAGGAGCAGGATTTGGTCTAGGAAGAGGCCAAACCATATGTTATAATTGTGGGAAGCCAAGACATTTTTCCTGAGATTATCAAAGTCCTGCAAAAAAAATTACATATTGTAAAGCATTTGATCACACTGTCGAACTGTGGCCGCAACTTATTGTGAAATAGCAGGATAGAAATCTCGTTAACCCCAACCCAGTGCAGAATCTGAATCCAATCCCCAATCTGAATATTCAAATGATTTATGTCGAACCAAGACAACCTAACCTTGTTGTAGTCACAAGAGGAGTTGTTGCGATGAGAGCAGACCAAAACATACCGTAAGGACATGTGCAGGTGCGACCTGCGGCACAAAAGAAAGCTCCGCTAAATGTCCAACAAGAGAAATAATTCTTCTTGGATGTGCGACAAGACTTTACAGATACCAATCAGTCGTCGACATCTGTACAAGTTAGAGCTATGCCTGAATGATTTGAACAACTAATCAGGAGGCTGCCCATGAAAAAGGTTAGTAAGCTTAAAGAATTTTTCAAAAGTTGTTTAGCGCTAATCCATGATAAAGATGTTGTCACGGAACTGATAACACTCATAGAAGAAACCACATAAGACCTACGACCTGAAAAAAGAGTCAATCATATTGGGAGAAAACTTAAGAGAGGACGAGAACAGCGAATGACTGCGTAGATAGGAGATTATGATATGGACTATATCATATTAGACTTGGGCTCAGATGTCAATATATCGACAAGGCAGACATGGGAGAGCATGAATAAGTCGTGACTGGATTGATCTCCTATTCATCTAAGGCTTGAAAACCAGTCAAAGGTTCTATCAATCGGTAGACTGACCCAAGTACTTGTGGAATTCAAAGGCTTAAGAATATATGTCGACTTCGAATTTATTGACATTGTCGATGACAGAAACCCATATCCTACACTTCTAGGAATTGATTGGGAAATACACAACCAAACTATTATAAACTTCAAGAAAAGGATCTTGTCTTTCGAAGATTATGAAATAAAAGTGGTTGCACCAATTGATCCTCTTGAAGGACATTGATATGTCAAGCATGTGCATAGTGAAGGGAAAGACATTATGTCTTCGAAGGAAGATTGTATTAATCCGGTAGTTGATGGAAACTTGAGTTGGCGGAGTGTAAGCTCATGCACATTTGACTCAACTGGAAAACTGGCAGAATAGGCTACATGAATTTTCCATGTGTAGATGTGCGAGAATCTCAAGAGTTGTTCACAGGGTAGGAGCTAAAGCAAGCACGCTCCCTACATATGAAGGATTGCCTAATATTGCATCCTTTTTGGAGGAATTTGAAGAAAATGTCACAGAATCATAGCGACTGTCCGCTTCAGACTATGTGCTGAAAGCTAAGCCCACTAGATGGTGGGGTACACATAAACAGTCTATTTATGAAATGGCCATAATGCAAGAGATTGATGGAGATCGGATTTGTCAAAGAGAACAGTTGCCCTGATCTGAAATATACAGGACCGACAGATCCTGGTAAGCATATTGAGAACTGTCGCACAGTTTGGCAAGAATATCCATGACAGGAATGGGTTCATCGGTTCATCCACACTTTGGAAATGGTCCCGAGAAGTTGGTACACTTCAGAAGAGCTACGAAGAGGAACCATTGAGTGGGAAAGCTTAGTTGTAAGCTTTACCCAGACATTTGAATTCACAAGTGAACATCCAATAGTGGATGTTGCACTACATGTAATAAAGGAGAAGATCTTTGAAGAGATACCTGTTGCAGACACGAACCTCCATCAATGTAGTATGACTATACACAATTGGATGGAGTGTAATAATATCACAAGAGAACCGGATGACAATGACCCACTAGAGATAAATATACATGAGTCAGAAGTTATACGTATAGTAGAGGGAGTTGCTATAACCACTGACCAGTTCCTAAAACTGCTCAAGATTAAGAAAGTAAATATTGGTTCAAATAGAAACCCGAATTTTGCCAATATTGGATATTAATAGGATGAAGAGACTATGGGAAAGATCACTGACTTATTATATGAGTTTCAAGACCTGTTCCCTACAAAGTTTTCTGAAATGAAAGGCATAGTTGGAGACCTTGGTGAAATGAAGATACCCTTGAGGTCTGATGCAAAACCGGTCAAACAATGACCGTACATACTGAAACCAAGTTACAAGGAGAAAGTTAAAGCAGAACTTGACCAAATGTTAGAAGCGGGCGTAATAGAACCAGTCGAGGAATCAGAATGGATCATCCCAATTGTGGTACAATACAATAAGACTTCAGGGGAAGTCAGAATTTGTGTTGATATCCATAAATTGAATTACGCCTGCTTGCACGATCCATTTCCAACTCCATTTACAGATGAAGTATTGGAAAATGTTGAGGACAAGAGATGTATTCATTTACAAATGGATTCTCGGGTTACCATCAGGTTAGAATTGCAAAAGAAGATCGCTACAAGACTACCTTTGCAACATAATGGGGATGCTACCAGTATACGGTAATTCCCTTTGGACTCAAGAATGCGCCTGCAATATTTTCTAGAATTGTAGTTGCTTCCTTTAAATATTATATACACAAATTTATTGAATTCTACTTTCATGATTGGACAGTTTTTGGTCTCATAAAAGATCACATAGAAAGTCTTAGAATGATGTTGGAATGATGTTGTTAGTACCAAATTGCCCTCAATTTGAGGAAGTGTATTGTTTGTTCACCTTTTGGGGCTCTGTTACGTCATGTGGTCTGTCATGATGGGATTTTGGTTGATCCATCTAAAATTGCCATCATCCTGGATTTACCACCACCTACCATAGTTAAACAATTAAGAGCAACGCTAGGGCATACGGGATACTACAAAAGGTTCATCAAAGGATATGCACAAGTGATTGCCCTGATGGAGAAATTGTTGAAAAAAGATACTAAGTTTCAGTGGACATATGAATGCCAAGAGAGTCTGGATAAGTTGAAAAGCAAAATGGTCATTGCACCCATACTTATATTTCCAGATTGGAAAAAATAATTCCATGTTCATGTCAACGCATGGCGCTTGGAGTGGTATTGATGCAACCAAGAGAAGGAAATATTGATCACCCTATTGATTTTGCTAACAAGAAGCTATCAACCACAAAAAAAGAATTACACTACAACAAAGAGAGAAGGACTTGAGATGATGGTCTATGCATTGTGGAAATTCATACATTACTTGCTGGGGGACATTTTAAAATGTACACTAATCATTCTACATTGAAATATTTGGTTAACAAGCCAGTGTTGGGGGGGAAGATTTGTCGATGGATTCTCCTCTTCCAGGAATTTGATTTTGAGATCATTGTCAAACTGGGTCGATTAAACCTGGGACCAGACCACCTATCAAGAATAGAGAGTGGAGAAGAACCCACTATCTTGGAGGATAACCTCCCGAATGCACAATTGTTTGCGATAACCACCTTTGATAACCAATGTGAAGATATCATACAGTTCCTAACTACGGGTTTTACACCGATCGAGTTTACAATAGCACAGAAGAAGCAATTAGTAATACGAGCTGCAAATTTCCAATTGATTGTTGTCCGCTTGTATAAACTGGGCCCAGATGAAATACTTCAACGTTGTGTTTTTTAACATGAGCACCCTATTATTTTAAGTGAAGCACATGTTGGCATTATGGGAGGACATTATGCAAGAAAGGAGATGGTGCACAAGATATTACAAGCATGGCTATGGTGGCCTACCATGCATGCCGATGCTAGAGATTATTATTGCAACTGTGATGTCTGCCAAATAACGGGGAAGCCATCCAGAAGAGATGAAATTCCATTAGTTCCACAAATCACATTACAGGCATTTGATAAATGGGTTGTTGACTTTGTGGGGCCTATTAGTCTGGCAAGTAAGTGCATAGGAGCTAGATATATTATCACTGCGACAGATTACTTAAATCGATGGGAATAAGTTGCGCATGTCAAGGATTGTACTACTGCTACAATAACAAAGTTATTATTTGAAAATGTTGTAACAAGGTTTGGGTGCCCAAATATTTTGATCAGCGATCAAGGTACGCATTTTGTTAATCTATTGATTGAAGAACTAACTGATGAATTTCAGATACATCATAGAAGAACAACTCCATATCACCCACAATTCAATGGAGTGATCAAAGCAATTAATAAGATTCTGGAAAATGTGCTTACCAAAGTTTGCAATACAAGAAGGGATGATTGAGACCAGAAAATTTCCGCAGTGCTATGGGCATATTGCACAACATGTAAGAATCTAACCGGTGAGACACTGTTCTGATTAGTATATGGACAGGAAGTTGGCATGCCTATGGAATATATCGTACCAAGTTTAAGAGTAGCGGCAATTACATAAATGACAGATGTTGATGTTGTTGAAGAAATATTACTTCAGTTAATCAATTTGGAAGAAGAACACTTCATTACAGGATTCCATCAAAATGTCGAGAAACAAAGGCAGAAGGTATGGAATGATAGAAACATCAAGAACAAGTAATTTTCAGTCGGAGGTCTTGTCCTTATGTACGACAGTAAGTTTTCTAGCACTTAGGAAAGTTGAAGACACATTGGTCGAGTCCTTATCTGGTTAAGGAAATCACTGATGGAGGAGGAGTGAAATTGGAAAAATTGGATGGCACGAAAGTTAGAGAGCTCATCAATGGGAGTCAGTTGAAGCCTTATTTTGATAACTGCAACTAAAAATATATATAAAGATGATGCTGATAATGACAACAATGATGGCTAGGAGAAGAGAATGGCCTCACACAATGCAAGACGAGGGAAGTATGGCACTAAATACAATGTCGTGTTGGCACAATTGTGAGGAAAGATTGTTACGGTGCCAAATATCAAATCAACAGACAACAAGGAAGTTCAAGCAGATCGCAAGGAAAGTGAGGGTCATTTCTTCCATTAATATCATGACGTCACACCAAAAAGGGGTGGCATAGTTGGCACCTCCACATAAGGAATCAGACTAAGGATCCACGTGATGGTTCGTGTTGTCATTATGCTACTCAATGATGACACATGTTAGGATTTGACAACCAGACTACAGGAACGACCCTACTAATGATGGTTGATCCCCAGCATGCATCTTTATAATGCCCTCACCAGAATAGTTGCAAGGTATGGAGTGAATGAAAACCTGTGGAGAAGTATGATGGCTAAGTGTTATAGTGCTAATGGCCTCGGGGGTCCTGTCGAGGAAACTGTAATGACTATCCTGACTAAGAAGAATGTTGTTGGATATGTTCCACTGAAGTTTGGGATCCGCTTGGAGATTCAGCTAGTTTCAGGCCTCCATGCAGAAGCAGCTCCAAAGATCTTAGCAAAGTTGCTAATGAAAAGACCCTCTGATGCCGAGAAAAGCAATGCTGCCTCAAAGGGGTTGAACACAACTAAAGAAGCAGTGGAAATAATTCAAAGGCCAGAGGACATCTTGTCGAAGCCTCCAGACATAATTACCAAGAATTAATTGCCATCATGCATATTATCCATTGCTAGGAATTGTTGGTCTGAATGAATGTTCGGACTGAGAAAGGAAGAAGTACAGGCCAACATCATCACCATCATCTCTGAAAACTACTAAATCTATGGGAGGTGATGATGATTCCAAATATGTGTTGAACTGGCAAACCCTGATGGAGGGAGGTACTACATGAAGAGGATGATAGATCTCACCAACACTGTACCAAAGAGAAATAGTGACCATGAGTTGGATTGAGTGACTATCGTGAGCTTTCAGGGTTACCTAGATGTCGCATACTCATTCATGGGTAATGTCAAGGAAGATTCTGAAGGGAGGACAAAAAAACCTGGGATGAGTTGGAGGCTGAAGCTCGAAATGCAGATAAGGAACATTGGTGTTACTAATCAATCCTTCATCCCCCGCGTTCTACCCCTACATCCTATTCCACTAAATGATAAAAATATCTAGAAGTAAACAAGAATGACAAGTCTCAAAAATCTTTAGTATTGTTAATGAATGCAATTGCCTTATGGGGGTTTACAAAATTGACAGTGGTATTAGGAGATATAAAAGCTACAATGCATAAGGACAAACATAGAAGAAACATAAGCCCTCCATCCAGCTGCAAACATAGCAGAAACATAAGGTCAAACACAAAACAAACATAAAGTCAGAAGCAAAGGAAGTCACAGGCATAATTCAGACGGTGCACCAAAAGGTGCGCGAGGTAGCGACCTCAATAGAAAGAGACACACCGGAACATGTCAGTTCTGACCTGGTGGAAAACATGCAGAAAATAGAGGAGGAAATGTGCACGGAAACACAAAAGTTGCTGAAAATTGTGGAGGTTTTTCAGAACAAAATCAGTGCAAGTCAGTTTATGGAGCACTAGTTTGTGTGGCTCGAGACGAGCCATAGGTGAGTGTTGGGGGCCTGTTGGAAGAATGCATCAAAGGAAAGGGAAGAATGCTGCGACAAAAGAAGGAAAGAGAAGAAGAAGACAAAGAGAAGGTGCGAGATGAGGAAGTTGTGCCAGATAAGTAAGTCATGATGGAAGGACAGAACAAGATACAAGATGACATGGAAGAATATCGACAGAAGCAGGTGTGTAGATAAGGTAACAACTAGAAAGTGAGAGTAAGGCATAACACTGGGAAAGTGATAGTCCTTAGCGATCATGGATACGAGCTCAGTTGGAGCTGGCAGAAGCCACATGGTAAAGGCATCTTTGTAAGTCAGTTTGATAGCACCTTTTTGTTATGTATTGCTGGAATATGAAAGACAACCTATTGGATGAAGATAGTAAGTCGGCTGGGATAGCGACTGAAGATGAGTCTGTATCGAGTCAGTATTGAGTCTGTAACAAGCATGTATGGGATCTGTATCCAGTCTGTAATAGGGCTATAAAATAAGGAACCCAAGCTGTAAATGGGTTAGATGGTTTTCGCTGATTATCTGATACAACAATTTTGAGTAAATCTCTAGACTCTTGGGAAAGACGCTTGAGCTAGACTTGAGATAGGCAGTTTTTGGTTAATGACTCTGGATCACTAAGTGCATCCAAGTAGTGGTTCTGCAGCTGAGTGCACAGATAGGTAGAGAAGGTCGAGTCGATCCAGGCTATGTGCGGATCACTAGTAGGAGTAGAGTAGAAGAGAGAATATCAGAGAGAATGAGAGGGAGGAAAAGTATGTAAAGATAGAAGAGAAGATCTTGAATAGAGTCTGCAACTTTGTGCACAAACAAAAGGCACATATATTTCCTCATGCTAATGCCAGATGAAGAGCACCTTGTGGTTTTTTCTCGAATGGTTTTCCACGTTACATGTTGTGTATATGTGTGAATGATTGAAGTAGCCTATATATATGTGTGAATGTTGTGTTAATTGAATGATTGATTATTGTGTTGCAAATGGATAAATGTATGAATGTCGCATTATAGTAATGAATATGCTTATGATGTATGTTCACTGTGTGGTTGTGTGAAGTCGCATAAATAAGGGTTGAACCATAACTTTGTGTTGAAGTACTATGCAAACCAATATCCCGCCTTCCTGGTCTTCGTTGGAAAACCTTGGAGCAGAGCCAAGGTACTAAAACACCCTCCCGCATAAACTGTGGAAACATGGTTCTGGCAGTTACCAATAAGGACTAAGATATCTCGTACGAGATGGCATCTATGTCGTAGGTGATGTCGGCTGAGCTCCACTCTGTCGGGTCGATATCTTAGGCTTTGTTGTGCTAACCAAGAAGGGGTTGAACTTGGGTCCAGCGTGAGAGAGGGACATAAAATCCAACACTTACAACTGAGGGTTTACCTAATGAATTTTACATGACCAATTGCATCAAGGACATCTTTGAATGAAGGAATAACATATCTGAAGGAGAATACAACCAAAGTACAATTAAATATCTTTCGAAGTTACCATACTTTAACACAACAGAGAAGAGAGATCCACTAAAACAACTATAATGAACTTGCCATGTGCCCAACACATTAATAACAAATCAAACAACCTCCATGCAAAATATAGTGAATGGATACGACATGAATTCTCCAGGAGCATAAAAAATTGTGAATAAACATAGTGTAACATTAACTGGGAGCATCAATTTCTCTCCATGTAATCCTTAGTTCCTTGTGAGCAGTAGTGCCAAGTCGGAGCCTTGGATTCTTCATCATGCACAAGACATTCACCATACCTTCCATAATTAACTTTAACCGAATGTTGACTGAATTTCAACTCAATCTTTAATTAAATGCATGGCCACTAAGTTAGGAGTCTAATTGAGTGTCATGGTGATTAAATTTTAGTGTCATCCATGCAAAATATTGTATTTACTATTATTAAATTTGTTTACTATTATTAACTTTTGCATGGATTGCTTTAAATAAATGATGCATGTTTTATTACAACTGAGGCTTTAATTGAATCCTTATTAGTTCAAGTTCACTGGAGGCATACTTAGGCAATTCAAATTCTTTCTCTCTCTATGCCTATGTCTTTATCATTTAACTTTCACTGGATGATCCACATGTGTATTTATTATTTATCCTTCATATCATATTATAATATGAAGAGTCATCACATACTCATGATCATATCATATTACCTCGAACCATATAGTCATATGCTAAAGTAATTCACTCTAGAGATAGTTATTCTCTAAAGGAGACTCAGAAATGAGTGACCAAGGTTAGTAATACGTCACATAGTATCACCGCTTTAACACATAAATAATCGTACCTCAACCTGGAGGTCCACCTCAATGAGTACTCATTCTCTGGATGAATCCATGAGGATCATGACTTGATACAACGCAAGTCTTCAATATTTGATAAAACACAAGACTATAGTCTCTGATACAACAAAATACTTTACAATACATGCATCACCACCTCAAAACATGAGGATATATATAGGGCTTGATACAACACAAGTCCGAAGAATGACTCTTGATGTTGTACATTCAACACTATTGACTGTGCTGAGGCAGTATGCTAAAGAGATCGGGGACCCATGTATTCACTAGAGGTTGTAAGGGGTATTAGAAGTGTCTTAAGTGGGGAAACTATGCAATGACCTTAGTAAATCTCGAAGTCACTAAAATGACCTTATGTCATGTTTTGAACCTAATTTCCCTTTTGATTAACTTAAACATGTTTTAAATCATAATTATGATTTAGGTTGATTATTTGTCACTCAAGGGAAATGTTAAGTGTTGTGCCCATGTGCCTTCATTTATGCATGCAAGGAAAAAGAGGGGGTTCGTTACATTGGGAGGAAGAGGAAAGAACTGGTCCATTTCCATGAAGAGATTTTGAGCGAAAACAGGGGAATTTATGGTCAATGGAGGGAAAATGGCGTCGATTTTGAACCTACGAATCTTAATCGAAAGGATTTTTTGCTAAAACTGTATCCATTTTTTCTTTAGTCATTCCAGTGAAATGGAAAATGGTGTAGGCAACTAACTTAGTGTAATTTTGAGCACAGTGAAGGGTGATGTATCTAATTGTTGTGCTGACAGAAGGAAGCTAGGAAAGTGAAATACATTGTTTGTTGTGGAATTGGATGTAAGCCAATTTTCCTAATTGCCAAGTGTTAATATGAGTATTGAGGAATTGGGTGGGAAACTTTATTGGTGAATGCATGGGTCTCAGCTCGGGGGTGGAGATTTGCTGAGAGATTTATGAGAAAAATTTCCTACGGTTGGTGGAGCGTGCCTCACACATAGTCAATTTCCCAAATCTATTGTTATCAGATAAGTTTAATTGCTTGTAAATATGATTTTATTCTTCAATGTTAAATCATGATTGAAATCAAGTTATTGTTTCTTGTTTTAATTTCCATGTATGGAATGTACTTGATGAAATTACAATTATTTTGTTGAAATCCTAAGTGTTTACATAATTATAATTGCAGAGAAGTAAATGGTTAAGCTAAGAAGGAAACTTCATAATCATATGTTTTCCTTAATTAATAGATGTGAGTTTTATAATTACAAACACAAAGCTGGAAAACATATTTTTCTATTGCTTATGTTTTATGAGACAATCTGAATGTTGTTCTCGAAGCCGCAAGTAAAGAATTGAGAATTTTATTTCCATAGCATAATATTTTGTTGTTAAGTAAACGCTCTATTTGAAAGTTGTTTGGGACAATTGTTAAGTAAATTCTTTATTTGGGAGTTGTTGAGTTGTTATAGGCAATGTTAATTGGATTCAATGGTTCTTGAATGCCATTGGTTACCCAGTTTTTATAGGCTAATTAAAGGGGCATAATGCCTTAATTATTTATGAATGCTTGCATAGCCATTGAGGACTAAGGCTTGATCATTACTTGTCAATATGTTCTCTATTTTAATCAATTTGTTTGAGAAGTTATAAAAAAGGCCATTGTTTTGTATGTTCATTTCATGTAGAATTGAATGAAAAAGGAACAAGTAGAATACCATTGTATTTAGGGTGAAGTTCTTGATCCCTGAATTGCTCACAATTGTATTTAGATAGTTGATGTATGTGATTGTCTAATTTAAGTAATGATCATGTTGATTCTATAAACCGTGAGTGTTAATAATGGCCTAACCCAAATAGATTCACGCCTATGGAGAAGAATGTGAGTGTTAAAAATGGCATAACCCAAATAAATTCACTCCTATGGGGAAGTAAATCCTTGTATGTGAAAGGATCGTTTCAGTCTCAAAGATTTTGAAGACAGTGGAATTAAATGACTGTTGCTTTGAATTAGAATCTAAATGTTACTAAGTTTTGAAGCCAGATAAAGGCAGTAAATTTCCTAAGTTTCTAACTAAGGCAATGCTTTAGTCATTTTCCTAAAAATGACTAAGTTCCTTAACATTTAAGTAAGAAGTGAGGGGTTGATGCTCCGTTGCCATAATGGTAGTGCTGATGTCTAACATTGGTAGGGGAAATGTCGACAGGGTTGGATGATAATCAACCAATTGGATGTCGATGTCGAGGTGTCAATGCCAGGGTACTAACGTCAGAATCAACATGGAAATTGGGAGCGAGTTTCAATTTCATGCCGATGTTTGATGTCCGATGTCAGGAGACTCGAGTTCCAAGGTCAAAACAATGATGTCAAAGTGATAGTTTTAATTTACTCGATTCGTATTCTGATGTTCGACGTCTAATGTCAAAACATTTGAATGGTTTTGTAGGACATGGTTAATCATGCCGGGTTTAATTAATTAAACTTGTTTATAACTCTTAATGTAAACTAATAGATAATTAACCAAGCTTCTGCCAATTTTGGAGAATGAGATGATGATGTTCTCCAATTTATTTAAAGTAATACAAAAATTAATATGTGCATGTGATATCGTGTTCAATGGTGTGAGAATTATTAGAGTGTATTGTAACATGTGGGTGTGTTACATCCCTCATGATGGATTTTACTCTCCTACATTCGCATGCTCCTAGTGTAATTAGACCTCTTCATACCTACTTCCCATTCCTTCTACCACCTAACCACATCAATAATGTTCCACCTCCCCTCTTAACAAGGTTAGGATGAGCTATGGGTCCCCTCTTGGTTTGCAAGATTATGGTTTTGCTCATTTTCCCCAATACATTAACCCCCCACCCGGCTACAACTTAAACTATAAGCTTCTAAAGAAAAGGGATCCATTTTCTAATTGGAGTTATATTGTCTATAGCTATCATTTGCATGCTAGCACCCTTATTCGTAATTTCATCAACTTTTCAATTGTTTTCCCTTCTAATGTGGTACATAAGAAAAAAGGTAGGGTTGATAAGCATATTAAGAATCCACTTTCGCATTGGCCATGATTTGATTTTTTTTTCCTTTTATGCAGTTGAACATTTGGCAAAAGATTATTTTAGAATCTCCAAAGATGAGAATTCTGGAAATCTTCAAGGGATAAGGAGCTCAACCCCTTGCATCAAAGCTAGTCATTCAACTTGATTATTAGTTTTGTTCCCTAGTCCCCATGCATATGATTTCACAAATTTTCTTTTAGGGTCCATTAGAACCCCTCTTGCACCTGTTGCGACTAATAATGTTGGAATCTCATAGATACTATCCTTTGTTATTTGTAGTCAATGAATTTGTAAGTTTGAGCTTTCCACATAGAGTAAATAGGTGTAGGCATTGCAGAGTAATTAGATGCATTTAAAATCATGTGTCATATATGTAACATTAATAAATTAAATATAAAACAATTTACATTTAAAAAATGAAAAACAATTTTTTTAAATAATCATTATAATAAAATAAACTAACATAGATCCAACTCAACTCCAGATCCACCAAGAATTGAGAGGGATCAAATCCCTTAAGGTGCAAACCTTTCTTTAAGTTTTACAATCTAAAAAAGGTTTGCACCTCAAAATATTTGATCTCTCTCAATGCTAGATAGATCCACAATTAAGATAAATCTATGCTATAAACTACCTTACCATTCGTAGGCTTTTTTTTTCACTAAAAAAAGACAATATTCATTCAAAATATTTGTAAACATGTACAGATCTGAGACAGTATCAGTCGAATAGAGATCACGAGAGGATCAAAGAACAGACATATAGATGAAAGATAGACCAAAATAGGTAGCCGAGGACGATGGTCCAGAAAAAAACATAGAGATCAAGTTGTCGAGGACGATGGTCCAAAAAACATAAAGACAAGTAGACAGAGCATAGTCCTGCAGACCAATACACAAAAAAAACTAGAGAAAGAAACGAATCCAACAAAAGCGGAGAGCCAGACAGGCAAGGCCCTAAGCCTTCAAGCGAAAGCAGGCAATCGGCCACGATCTGACAGTAGACTAGACTTCGATCTTTTCTCAAAATGTATGAATTCACCCTCTGCCTGGAGAGCCTTCTTCGAGAGATCATCCGCCAATGTGTTCTATTCACGTAATATATGGGAGAATGATAGCTCGTTGAAAGACTCAATCAGAGACCGAACACGGCGAAGCCACAGCTCCAAGTATGCACAGTTGATCTATTGAAAACCCATCGCCAAATCAATTATTATCTTCGAATCCCCATAGATGTGGATTCCATCCAAACCCTTGAACTCAGCCAAACGAAAAAGCATCCATAACACAATCAATTCGCCTTTTGTGTTAGATCCACTGCAACAATTTAACCAGAGGTGATAGCATGATAGATCCACCATTCGTATGCTCTCTTTTTTTTAAATGTGGTTCACCATTTGTTAGAAGGCTACTCCACGGAAATTTCCAATACCTGATATTCAAACTGAATCAAGGTATGGTCAACTCATCATTCACAACATTTATTACAAAGGGCTCAACAAGAGCATCATGTCACTTACAAGAGTAGAACCTGGGTGGGGAGGGTAACATTCATTCCTCCCAACCACCCAAGCTACATCCATTTGACACCATTCGTATGCTTTATACACCACATATGACACTCAAGTTCTTAACTATGATAGAAAATAAACATAAACTTCATTTGAATATTTCAAAAGTTTGAGCTTCATAATAACATAGTGATCATGAACTTTCTACAACTTTGATATAACATGGTTGTTGAACATTTAAGGCCCAAGTCGCTTTACGAAGTAGTTTAAAATACATAGAGATTAAAAAATAAAAAGTTGATATTGAAAGAGAACTCTCTTATTATCACTTAGATATTTAAAAATGTCGGTCTCTTATTTCACTTTAGATATTTAAAAATGTCGGTCATCACGATATACACTATGAATCCAATATCGATGACTGGACTTTTACCGTTTTATAGAATATTCTTCACTTGTTACCGGCCCTTAAGAGCTTTTAGAGCTTTAACTTCACCTATAGATAGATAGATAGAATTGGAAACACGTGTACATGTTGGAAACACGTGTGTTTATACTATTGTTAAAACTTAAAAGAGTGAGTCTATTTTCTACTTTAATCAATATTATAAAATTTCATTGTAAACACTACACCATTGACAGTGTCGGTGGACCATCTTTTTTTTTCCATGTAAACATCACCCTAATGAGTGAAGTAAAGGTCCTTCTCCGATAGGTGTTTTAGTAGCTACTTTTGAAAGTATTGTCGAAAGTATTGTCGAAGTATTATGAAGCTTACATGTGTTGTGCACACTTTTTATATAAAGTTAATATTATCATTATCATTTGATGGGTAAAAAATAATTAATTTTTGTCTTGTGCACAAGAGACTAGGGCCATGTGTATGATCTTTGGACCACCATTAATGATTAATACCTTAAGCCATGCTCCTGGTATTAATGGCAAATCATCATAGTGCAAGGGCACATGCTTTATTGAGTGAATATAGGAATTGCACTGAATGAATGAGTGTTAGTGAAGGAAGATCAATTAGAAACATGGCAAGAATGTGATCACTGTGATGATGTGTGGAAGGTGTTATGATTTGAAAATAACCATAATTTAAACAAATTAGATTAATAGTTACATGTACATAATTATAAATGTAAATCAAAAAATGTGATTAAGATGTATATAATATAAAATAATGTTATTAATATTATGTATAATGCATTGAGAGAATATGAGATATACAAGATGATTAATTAGTATATATTTTATTAGTTATACTTTGTGTTGAATATAGTAGATTTAATTGTTGAAGACATTTTAGGTGGGGTAATTATTTATCTTTTTAGTGTATAGGTTAGATTTTCGTAACAATCTCTAGTGATAGGTGGGCATTTTTTGTTGTTGTAGGTATACATGTAGATTGAAGGCTTGCTTGTGACATTGAGGAGTGTGTACACAATGTCTGGTATTGGCAAAATGTTGTTGAGGTTTCTGACACACGTGAGTCTAAGCCAAACCCTATGGCTATGCTTAGATCGGGCCAAATTGTGGGTTATTATACCAACACATGCCCAAGATAAGCCCCATGGCTATGCTTAGATCATGCCAATTTGTGGGTTATTACACCAACACATGCCCAAGATAAGCAATTTGCTCCCATTCTACACTGTGCCATTATTAAGGGCATGTGATTGGCACCTTAACAAAAAATTCTAGTAAAACATTGAAAAACTATCACATTAATGCAAAGCCATTACATTGAGAGGTACTTTCTACAACCTAGGTGGAGTTTGCAAGACTGGCCATGTTGCTAAAAAATAAAATCATATCAACCAAAATTAACATACATTAATGAGATTATGGATAAGGAAATAGTTTTCACATATCACAGGGACATGCAACTAACTGTAATCAAATTAAAACAAATCGATCAAAAAAAAAATCACATATCTTAGGAAAATATTAAAACTTTTTATTGGAGAAGTCTAAAAATTCGACGATGTGGATCGGACGGACATTTCTAGCTAGAATCTAGCGTTTTTTATTTTGCAAAATAAGAACTTAGTTGTGTTTTATCAAGATGTTTGATGGTAAAAATGGATTCAACACCCTAAAAACTCATGGGGCACCCAAGATTCTAGAATTTGACACATAGTTAGATTTTTTTCAAAATCGTGTAAAAAATCATATATTCCAACTCAAATCATCGAATTTTTAAACTAAGTATTTTTTTTTTACATAATGCATTTCTCATGTTCACAAAGAACAAAAATGTTACAAAGTGGTATTTGAACCTAGGTGGGGAGGAAATAATTTTCCATTTCAATCACTGAAGTGCACACAATCAACATTAAGGATACTTTTTTTAATATAAATTACTTATGGATAATATTTGTGTGTAATTTATTTGTAAACTTCTATGGCTCATATATGAATATTATATCTATATAACTCCATCTAAATCTTGTATCCATCAACTCTTAAAATGGATATAACCTGTGGGTTTCTTCGATGGGGCTTGTAACGTCCCCAACCCTCCGACCGGCGAAGAGGACGCTACCGATGCTGCTATCTACCCGGGCAACTAGCCCCATGAACATACAGATGATAAAAATTGAAATGCTTTGAACTAAAATGTGCATAGATGCATAATTATTTATCATACAGCGGAAGCAAACTACATTCCATTCAACCATTTAGCATGTTCATCATTTTCATTAAACATC
>LPNX010783913.1:2211-16205 GCA_001517045.1 Pseudotsuga menziesii
AGAAAGTGACTTGATAAGCATTGCTACCTTGTTGAAAAATAGCCTCCAACATGACAATACTGTCAAATATTCATGGGCGACAAAGTTGGTCAACCTAGTTGGAATGTATGAAAATAAAACTTGAAACTAAGAAGACAAGTTAACAACTTAACACACTCATATAGGCTACTTTGAACTCTCTTCAGAATCTTCAAAGTGAAAAAACAAGGAAGACTGCATCAGCAACCTGCCAAGCTCCTTTGTCCTCCATGAGATCTTAATTGGTCAAAATCTTTTCACACCACATCATGAACTATTCATAATTTCTTGCAACAATGAACTCACCTCTATACAAGGATAAAAAAAGTATATCAAATCTATTAAATAACCATTGAAATCTGCACTAACTCAGAACAGCCCAACATGAGTACAATCTCATTGATACTGAAATCCAAAACCGGTGGTGCATGCATCAGCCCATCCAAGTCAACTCCCTCTTCCTAGTAGAATCCTCAGACAACTGGAGTAGGAATCTCAACAAGGTCAACTACCTCTTGCTGAGAGAATCTAATCACTCACTTCTCTCTATTGATGTGAATTAATAAAACCTATACCTTTTCCTTCTCCTTTATAGACTAAGTCAAACCCTAGTTAACTAGTGCACTTCCCTGAATGGATATAAGAGCCAATGAGGAATGTGGCTCAACAGGAGAATATGCTAGGAATGCAATCTTGCTATCTCCTTGAGATTTGTACCTACTCTAGCTATTTTCATTCAACCACTACCCATGGATCAATGCTCCCTTAACTGACAGTGAATGCAAAATAGAACCAAACTACTAAACTGCTAAAACTGGATATAGCATCTAACTCAAACTAGATCTCAAAATAGCATACAACTGAAAATGAACAGAACCAGTTCTAAATCTGGAACTTACTTTTCTCAAACTAGAAAAGAAACTAATAAAAAGAAACCATTAAACTTGGACTGTTAAAAAATGTAAGTATCTTGAGGATGGTGCATTCATGCCAAAGTTTGGTGCCAAATCAACAATCCTAGCCCTAATTTTCCTTGCATATGAAAAAGATAAAAATAATAAGCATACTGAAAAGGCTACAGAAAGATCCCCTTCCCTTGTGAAAAATATTCTAATGTGAGAGAGCTAACTTTGTGTGAGCTTTGAGATCTTCCTGTGTGAGTTAGCTGCTTGTGAACGAATTAATGTGCTGCATGTTTTCTTACCTTTCACTGTGTGTAAGACTTAGTGAACAGCTGTCAGGATAAATTTTTGGAACTGTCTGTGCATTACTCATCTACCAAGTTTGGCATCTCTTTGTGTGTGAAGTTGTGACTTTGAAGTTGGTGTGGCATTGACTGATCTGCAGTCTGAGTCATGAAGCATCATCATTATCTTTTCCAGCCTGACCTTCAGGTATTATAATTTTCTAGTGTACTTGATTATGAATGATGGTATGGAATACATAGTGTTTAAGTAATTATGAAAGAATTTTCTGCAAATATGACATAAGAGGTGATAAAAACAGAGTCTTCAAAAATAAATTAATGATGATGGAACCCTAAAAAGGCCATTCAACATCTGTGTCATTAAGTTAAGGTTCTTTCATAAATTACATTATAAACAACGTTAGCGTGAGTGGGTGTGTTTGCACAGTTGCAAATTGATTAAAAGAGAAGGGTGTGGGTGTTTTGGGCCCTTTGATGGCCCATCTTGTTTGACTAGGTGCTGAAGTGTACCCTTTATAATCTTGTTTTATTGTCCATATTCTTTTCACATGCATGGGAGTTTTCAAAAGTTCTGGTCTTCTGTTGTGTGTTTGGGAGTTCCTTCATAGTTGGAGTGGTCCCAAAACTGGAGTGTTATAAGGTGGAAGCTCCTTGAACACTCTTTAGCAACCAAGATTATTTTTTATGATTATCTCTATACTTGGTGATGCTGCATACACTTGAGAAAATAACAAATGCGGGTTGATTAAAAGAGTGTTATTTTTATAAATATATTTTGGGTTTCTAATGCCATGCAAGGACCTTCAACAGCCCAGCCTGACTGATTGGGGTGCTGAAAGCATGCCCTTTGTGCGATCAAGTTCATTGCAAATGTTCAACGTAAGTTTCTCCTAATAGGGGTGAAACATTAAGATGATTGATGAGGATCAAACCCCTTGTAGTGTGTAGACATTTAGATTCAGGGTTAACATGGGTCTTGACTGATGGAGATGAATTCTGGTTTAGTGTGTTTTTGCTGATATACCTTTCTAGAAGGGTTCAACCCTCCAAACTAGCAGAAAACACCTACTGTCATATTCTTATATGTATGCATTTATGTGTATCTATCTATCTATCTATCTATAGGGAGTTGTCTCTTAACATTTTTTATTATTGAAGCAGCCTTTGACACTTGGACAAAGCATACCACATGAAAGTAAACCATGATGGAAAAGGTAGTGTGCCATGCAACTCTAGTGTGCTTGACTAACTTTATTACAAGTCTATGCGCGCATGCTATTCCTCCTTAGACTGTCACGTCCCCATGCCTCTGACCGGCGATGGAAGACACGACGAACATCAAACACAGCCGGGCAAACCGCCCATGAGCATAAAACAGAAATCAAATGCTGAAATTGGGAGCTTAAACAGGCATCATAACAGGAATGCCAAGCATACAAGAATGCACAGATGCATAATCCTTTAATTATACAGCTGAAAACAAACATACATTCCAGCAATTACATGTTCATTATAATTCATTTGACATTAATATATATATACAAAGACAGAATATAGACAGCAGCACTTATCTGCTGATGAAAACTTCACCCGCAACCAGCTACGTCGCTGCAACGTTCCACCCAACCATAGGCCAGCGTGCTCATCAATCTCTCAGCAACACTGCCATCCCCGAACTGGGAATGATTCCTCAAGGACTAAGAGACAATTGTAGGTTTACACATAGCCAAGGGGACACAAAACAGGAGGCAAGCACCGTTGGGTTTATCAGGCTGTCCACAAATCAGCCAAGCCAATGCATCCCAAAGGCCAACCACTGCATACACGCAGCAACAATCCCTTCACAGCTCTCGTGAAGAAGCAAAGGCAACCAGGTATAATCCCAAACAGAAGATGAACACAGCTCAAGCCACAAGACAACATGGAGTTGTTCTTGGCCCTAACGTGGCCAAAACAACTCAGCCACAACACCCAAAACCAGGGCAATTCAATAGCCCAATTTCACAATAAAAATAGTGGCAACGATCCATAGCCCACAGTGGATAAGAAATAGAACTCCTGACATAACCACGGGAGACTCAAACTCAGACCACAACAGAAAAACGGCTCACCACAAATACCCAGTGGCCCAAAACGTAGTTGGACACCACAGCTAACATGAAAACACATGGGGAAGACAACAGCCCCAAAACAAAACAGTGAGCATGACTCTCACATGGGAAATTGACCTCAACGGTCTGTGCGTGAGGAAAAACTTGCACCAATCAGCAAAATACACGGGAAAGACATACCCGATTTCTGCGTGAGGATTCCAGCCGACGCGTGAGGGGAAATAGCCTCACTCTCTGCGCGCAAATCAACAGGCCATAGGGAGGACGAACAGACATCTGCGTGAGGAAGAATAGGCTAGCCGTGAGAGCAACCGACCATGAGGAGGAAAAATAGGACAACACCGTGAAGGTTAAGACCGGCCGTGAGAGCAACCCAACAGTGGCCTCTGTGTGAGGGATGAACCGACCTTCCTCTGCGTGCGCAGGTGAACAGACCGAATGGAGGCATTGGTGCATGAGGGAGAAGAATGGACAGTCGTGGGTGGAGTGGGCATGTGGGCAAGGCTGACAGCCTGCCACAACCACCACCACTCCAGCAATAACTGCCCCAACCACTAGTTGAAGGATTAAAGAGGTTGACAAGGTTGGATGAGACAAAAGGTGACAAACAACAAAGTTGGCAAAACATGGGTTTTTCCCCACCCCTTATCCTTTGGAACCATGCCCTTTTCATTTTAACGTTGCACTGTCGTAGCTGGTTGTGGTTTTAGTTTTATTTGATGTGCGTATTTACATGATGCCACATTACAATGTGCCAAATAGCACGATATACCATCGGCAACTATACCTATTGCCGAAACATACACACACAAATCGATGATGGGGATTTTTCCTTGAGCTCCTCACCACGATTAATTACAATATATACATCATGCAAAGAGGGTCGAAACCGGGGACATTACATTCCCCTCCCCCTTGGAATAACACCATCCTCGGTGTTCCATTATATATATACAATACATATACAATTGCACATCAAAATTTGAAATTGCAGATCTATCCCACATTCAATCATTTACTTTGAACGTTCAAGACCAAGCCTCTCGGCTTCCATGGACCTCCCCTGCTAGTTCTTAGCTTCCAGCTGACCCCAAAGTCTAGGAACTTTGTGGCTATCGCCTTCATCATGTTCCCTCATTGGGCAGTCCCGGCGTAAATGATGTCCTCCTCATCTCTAGCATTTCACTGGGTGCTTCATATTTACCTGCTCAATTTCCTTTGAGTCTTCATGCCTGGACCGTTTCTTATCAGGTCGCTTGGACATTTTTCCCATTGCTGATCCACCTTTCTTTCCTTTGCCGATTGCTCCCAGAAGGCTTTTCACCTCGCTTTGCAAACCAATAGAGTCTTGTAAAATTTGGTGGTTCATCTCATTTTTCCTTCTCTGTATCTTAAGCATCTCCCCAAGATTCTCTTGGGTCTTTGCAATCACTTGAAGGAGACTTCCAGCTAAGTCCAACAACTTTTGATCTGCTGCCATATTCAATGTGCACCACCTGGTTTCACTTTTCTCACCTGTGAAATGCACCATTGAAATTCTATCAGACCAAGCATAATATAGACATTTAAAATCAGTCAATTAATTTCCCCATTTGGCATGATAGTCCAAGTCTCATCAAGGAGACTTTCATATTTTTCATGCCTTCCCCCAACACGCACATGAGCTCATTCATTTCCCTTCCTGGGCAGGGAATTAACTATTCCAGCATTCACAAATTTGCTTAAGCAAATACACACATTTCATTCTTAATCATACATGCATTTAACAATCCTTTTTTTTCATAATGCATAAACATATATATATATATATATATATAATCAAAAAGCAAGAGAGAGCAGTAAGAGTTTTTGTTTTCCCTCTTTATTTCATTCCATCTTGGAATCCACACCATCACTGTGGCTTTTCACACTCTCAGCCTCTTTCACTTCACCGTGAATGCTGGACCAATCCTTCTTGGTCATGACACTTAGTGTCTTTGGCCTATTCCAGACCTCTAAACCATGGAGTCTCTCCACATGGTTTGTCTCGGCTGCTAGGACTTCCCCGTCCTACTAGCACCTTTTCATTACCGCTCATCCCGAGCTTTCCAGGACAGTCACATGTCCACATGCACCTCTAGGATGCTCTCATAGTCTTCACTCCCATCGATACCTATATTCAAACATTGAATATTTCACATGTTTAGTTTATTCTCATCAGTTTTATCTTGTTCTAGAGATAAAACATCATAACCAACTCATATACACACGTCTATTCACAAGCAAAATAATCCAATACTTATCTGTATTGTGCATTTCCTCGTTCTTCCACAGGATCCTGCTTCGCTTTGCAAGCCTTGGGATCGCCTATGGACTTAGATGTTAGGTCAACATGCCGGCTGCTCCACAACATCAAATAATTAATGTCCAGCCAGTACATAACCATGTCAACTGGGCTTGGAACTTTATCGTGACCATTTCCAGGTCTAGGATATACTATGGATCCTTAGGCATATCAAAGCCCATCATACACTTATTTCAATAGTAACACATACACTTATACCAACATACACTTATATCAACAATAACCCTTACTCCGCAACCCCTCACAACAACCATTTACCATTTTACCTTTACCTGTCAACACAAGCAGCACAAGCAATACAAGCAAACTCATCAGCGTCGTTGCTTCAAAAAATGTAATCACATTTCATATCATTCACTATCAAGTATTGAGACACCAGGAGTGCGTCCACTCCCCAAAGTGTAATCAATATTGAAAACCCTTCCATGACTCGACATCGGAAAAGTGTGCACTCTCTTCCAGTGTGTGCCATGTAGGCCCTATCCATACTCAAGCAATCAGTCATCATGGAAATAAATCAAAACATGTTCTGTATATGGAATTTAAAAATTACACATGCATATTCATAGCAAGGGTCATAGAACACTTATCCATTTGCCATCGTAGTATGCCTTTATATCTGTTAGGCACCGTTAAGGAGTTGGGAAAGGCTGAATGCTAAGCTGGTGAGCTCGCTGCAGAGCTAGGACCACCTACACCAGAACTAGCCTGACTTCTAAGACACCCACACACACCCAACACAAGGAATCAGTCCCTTCTCTGCTACTCAGTCCCTCAGGCCCTGCATTCCCTTCCAGTGCTATCCCGGGGTTGTGGAGAAGAAAGTCAGCCCTCTAGCTCTGTCTGTGCGGTTTCCAATCACCAGGTTTAAGAAAACCAAGCCCCCATCCCTGCTCCCAACACAGTTCGTATCCACACATGTCTCACCGACATAACACATACCATCTCACTCATGTTATTACCAAACATGCAGTGCAGATGAGACATTTCAAAATGTCCAATGGCATTTCACCTGAAACCCATTTCCAAGGGAAAACCTTCACATGAAGTTTGGCTCTTGCAGGTCATCACACATGATCTTCCTGCAGGGTGTACTCCTGACACATTCATCAAATAGCCAAATAGTCAGTCATTACCTGATACTACAATTCTAATTGATCGTTCCATAACCAAGTAATGACATTAGCAATCAAATTCAATAAGAATTTGCAATTCTATCTACTATATAAATTGACTTGCTCAATTGTGGGTCTCTCGTAAGAAGCATTACTATGCCCATTATAATTTTATGCTTACTATCATAACATGAATACCCACTTACCATGTGTCCCTCCTGACACAATCTCACACAAGCCAACAATGTTCAGTAGTCGTTAGCACTTTCTTAAATCCGAAATCCACAATTCAAATTTAACAACCCATTATGCATATCAACTACTTTCACAACCATGAGATTTCTTCTCATAAATGGTAGATTCTGGCATTGGTCGGGGTCTTACCTCTTAATGCCATTCTCTGAATAATCTACCTGAAACATAATCTTCAAACATCCAAACACAAGCTTATGCAAGCCAATAGTGACTAGTAGTTGTCAGCAATTTCTCAAATCCGAAATTCACAATTCGAACTTTTAACAACCTGCTATGCATCTAATATGGTATATTTTGGCAGTGGTCAGGGGCTTACCTCTCACTGTCATGCTTGAAATAATCTACCTGAAACATGAGCTTCAATCAACCAAACACTTGGTAAGTCTGGATGCATATACTATCTCATTGCTACAACCATCACTGAAGCATTCTCAAAATTTATAAAATTCAAATACTTCTAGCTGTTAGTCACATCAATATTATCAAAGCTCATTTACTTCATGCAATCATCATCATATTAACATTTCAAAGCATAGTCATATCATTCATGCAATTAAATGAAACGTTTAGATACTCCTTACTTCACAAGCGTATCATTCATACCACCTTGCTCTTCCATAGAGCATTTCTGGCAGCCAATTGATCATGACTATCCTGCATTCATGACAACCTTTGAAATGGTTTCTAAATTGTCATTAATTCATCATTTCAGCCATTAGTCATTCATACTATCACATGAATTCATCTCAATGCATTCATGCAATACATCATAACATTGCACCTACACTTATGCAATCAGTTATTCACACCCTTCATAGGCATACATCCATTGCATAACTACAAGGTTCATAAAATCTTTCCAATGCCTATCCATTCATGCTATCTTGCATTCAATATACCGTGCATGGCTAACCATGACTACCTCATATAGGATGCATTACTATAATCAATATCATCAACATATATGGGCATGACACCTTTCTACATCCCAATATTCACATGGTATGAGGTCTCTCACCTGTACCAATCCATGGAATTTTTCATAAGCAAAATCTTACCTGCATGGGTCTTACTTACGCCCTTGACATGACCACTTTGGTTGGTCCTTTGCAGGAGATTGCAACATTTGCTCACCAACTTTTGTTATGGACTTGTTGCCTTATCCCTTTCTTCATAGGGTTTCTGGTCTCATTCATCAGCATCAACAAGATATTCATTCGGGTCCATGTCATTGTTGGTTTGTACACTAACGCCAACATCAAAAAAATGATTATCATTAGTGGTACATTATAAATATATATAATTCCCAATATTCTTACCAACATGCAATATCCTATGCATGCAATACATATTCTCCTACATTTCAGCTATATACTTAGGAAATGTAGTTATAATCAGCAAGATAGGGTTTTAAAGAAAAAATCCCTTTCAAGTCCCTCATCTTCTCATGGAATTCCTTTTCCACACAGCAGCTGGTTGACTTCATAGTCCTTGCTGCCCCTGGGCATGCAACTGTCCATATTTTTCCATTTGCTAACAACGGTCATCATTAGCACTTTGCTGCTCCATGCTTAGATTCTGGTCACTTATCCTTTCTCCTTGCTGGATAAGCTTTCCAACGCCTATTCACACACTTCATTCCGATCTCGGATGTGAAACCCACACCACTTCCAAGAATGAATATTTTCACCAAATCTTTGCATTTTACACACAGCTGTATTTTGGTTTGGAATGCTAACTTCAGCCACCTCATTTCTGTGGCACCATTCATCTTTTATGGATTTTGGGTCTTACTAATTTTCCCAAACATAGAATCTTCTTTTCACAAGAATGACTGTCTCAGAGGGACGATGGGGGTCAAGGGGGCTTTCCCCCTTGTGGCTTCCGCCACTGCAGGGCGGGTCGAGGGCAGCGCCCTCGTTTTTTTTTTTTTTTTTTTTTTGGTAAATTGTTTGTTTTTGTGCAATCTGGCGCTTTAAATCGCTGCCTCTTTTCTCATCTTCAGCCCTGAAATTCACTGAAAAACAACTGAAGAATCCCTCGGAAACAATTGAAATCTGCTGAGAAAATGTCACAGAAAACTCAAATTTTCCCCTTGCACAGAATCGGATCTCATTCCACTCTTCCTTCCGCTGAATCGGCTCCTCTTTCCATTCTTTCTTCCACAGAATCGGCTCCCGGACCATTCTTCCTTCTGCAATGGCGGACGTCGGACGTCGGTGGACTTCTGACATCGGAAGCCGAATCGTTTTTCCATCCGCAACGACGGCACGCAAAGCCTTATCTTCTTCCGGCGGCAACCTTCCTTTGTTGGAAGCCAATCGGATTTCACCTCTGCAATGGCGGAAATTAACTCAGTAAACTCTTCCGCAATGGCGGACGTTAACTTCATCTAGTGGCCCGCCGGCTGTTTCAACACTTGGACGAATTTTCTCCAAAAATTCCCTTCATCGGCAATCGGACGACTTTCGAGTTGGATGCGGGATCGCTCCGCTGTCCGCAACGTCGGCACTTCCAGAATTCTTCCGCAACGGCAGCTCCTCAGAAGCTCCAATCCTTCTGCTTTGGCACTTACGTCGGACGTCGGCTGACTTTTGGATCAGAAGACTTAATTATTTTGCTTCCGCAACGGCGGCTGACGAGCCACTTTCCTTTCCAATTTCTCCAACACTTAGACAAATTTTTGAATAAAATTTGTCTTCCTCTCTTCTTCCCGCCGAATGTAGCTCCAGTCGGCGGTCGGGCAACTTTCACGCCGGATGCAGAATCACTTTATCATCCACAACGGCGAAGGTTAACTCTGTGAACCCTTCCACAACGGTCGGACGGGAAACTTCACCCATTCGTCCGCAACGGCGGACGTCCATTCTGCCAGTCCTTCCGCAACGACGAAATTCCACTTCCTCCAATGGTCCGATCGCTCAACACTTAGACCGTTTTTTTCATTTCGTTTTCTGACGGCTATTCTGCTAGACATAGAGGGTAATTCTGCTCTCTATCATCGGCTCTTTCTTGGCCCATAGAGGCCCATTGCTGCAACCCAAGCTTTGATACCATCCTGTCATGTCCCCATGCCTCCGACCGGCGATGGAAGACGCGACGAACATCAAACACAGCCGGGAAAACTGCCCATGAGCATAAAACAGAAATCAAATGCTGAAATTGGGAGCTTAAACAGGCATCATAACAGGAATGCCAAGCGTACAAGAATGCATAGATGCATAATCCTTTAATTATACAGCGGAAAAAAAACATACATTCCAGCAATTACATGTTCATTATAATTCATTTGACATCAATATATATGTACAAAGATGGAATATAGACAGCAGCACTTATCTGCTGATGAAAACTTCACCCGCAACCAGCTACGTCGCTGCAACGTTCCACCCAACCATAGGCCAGCGTGCTCATCAATCTCTCAGCAACGCTGCCACCCTCGAGCTGGGCATGATTCCTCAAGGACTAAGAGACAATTGCAGGTTTACACATAGCCAAGGGGACACAAAACAACAGGTAAGCACTGTTGGGTTTATCAAGCTGTCCACAAATCAGCCAAGCCAACGCAGCCTAAAGGCCAACCACTGCATACACGCAGCAACAATCCCTTCACAGCTCATGTGAAGAAGCAAAGGCAACCAGGGATAATCCCAAACAGAAGATGAACACAGCTCAAGCCACAAGACAACATGGAGTTGTTCTTGGCCCTAACGTGGCCAAAACAACTCAGCCACAACACCCAAAACCAGGGCGATTCAACAGCCCAATTTCACAATAAAAACAGTGGCAACGATCCACAGCCCACAGTTGATAAGAAATAGAACTCCCGGCATAACCACAGGAGACTCAAACTCATACCACAGCAGAAAAACGGCTCACCACAAATACCCAGTGGCCCAAAACGCAGTTGGACACCACAACTAACACGAAAACACGTGGGGAAGACAACAGCCCCAAAACAAAACATTGAGCACGGCTCTCACATGAAAAGTTGACCTCAACGGTCTATGCGTGAGGAAAAACTTACACCAATCAGAAAAATACACGGAAAAGACATACCCGATTTCTGTGTGAGGATGCCAGCCGACACGTGAGGGGAAATAGCCTCACTCTCTGCGCACGAATCAACAGGCCATAGGTAGGACGAACAGACCTCTGCGTGAGGAAGAACAGGCTAGCCATGAGAGCAACCAACCATGAGGAGGACGAACAGGCCAACACTGTGAAGGTTAAGACCGGCCGTGAGAGCAACCCAACAACGGCCTCTGCGTGAGGGATGAACCGACCTTCCTCTGCATGCACAGGTGAACAGACCAAATGGAGGCATGGGTGCATGAGGGAGAAGAATGGATAGTCATGGGTGGAGTGGGCATGTGGGCAAGGCTGAAAGCCTGCCACAACCACCACCACTCCAGCAATAATTGCCCCAACCACCAGCTGAAGCATTAAAGAGGTTGACAAGGTTGGATGAGACAAAAGGTGACAAACAACAAAGGTGGAAAAACATGGGTTTTTCCCCCACCCCTTATCCTTTGGAACCATTCCCTTTTCATTTTAACGTTGCACTGCCATAGCTGGTTGTGGTTTCAGTTTTATTTGATGTGCGTATTTACATGATGCCACATTACAATGTGCCAAACAGCACGATATACCATCGGAAACTATACCTATTGCTGAAACATACACACAAAAATCGATGATGGGGCTTTTTCCTTGAGCTCCTCACCACGATTAATTACAATATATACATCATGCAAATAGGGTCGAAACCGGGGACATTACATAGACAAGAGCAAAAAAATAAGTTCAGGCCAAGTCAAGCCTGATTATGTTAATGTCAAGCGGGATCAATGATGGGGTTCATGCCATACTAGTGACAGCCTTGTCTGTCATCACTAGCCATATTTTCCAATATGCTTGCCAAACTTCTTATGCTTTGACGTTTTTTAAATCTCCTACCTATCATCATCATGGTGGTTCCTCATTTTTTCATTATAAATGGATGAAGGCCATTTAGCCGTTTAATAGCACACATTGATTGTGATCTAGCTTCCAATGTAGATTTGTGGCAAATGTGCTCACAATGTGTGCCTAACCACTCAAAATGCAAGGCCAAAATCATATTCAGAACCCCCCATCCCCTGAAACAAAAAAATTGCCTCTTTTCTTTATTAATTTTGGGGTATATTTTGCCTTGTTTATGACTTTTTAACACATGGTAAATAAAGGATCTGGATCATGTTAATGGGATTTAAGAAAGGAAGTCTGCTTTCAATCAAACGCTTCATACTTTTGTTGTTTTTGGTGAGTTTTTCATGGCCACTAACAAGCAACACATATTCCTCTATCATGTAGAAGGCTTCTCGCAACTCTCCACCTAACTTCTGTCTACAAGGAGACACCAAAACTTCATCATAGTGCTTAGCAATGGATATATCTGACTTTGCAAGTACCATTTCGATTAAATCAATTGTGCATTGAAAGAATGGCCATTCTCTGTACATGGATTGTAATTCTTCTTTGTATCCCTTTGCACAGGCTGCTTCTAGGCCTGCTCCAATACCAAGCCATGCAGGTAAAACAAACCTAGTTTGTGTCCATGTGAATATCCAAGGAATTGCACGGAGGTGCCCAATCCCAGAAGACGTTTTCCTCCTTGCTAGACGACTTCCAATATTTAGATTACCAAGCTCTGCTTCAGGAGTAGCTTCACGAAAGTACTCTAAAAATTGTTCATTTTCATAAACAATGCTTCTATAATATTGCCGACTGGTTTCTGATATCCTTTTAATTACCTCTCACCAATTTGCACTACGAGGTGGATCTGGGGGATGTAAAGTTGTAAGTAAAAAAGCAGTTGTATAAATTTCTAGTTGCTGCAATGCTGTTTGTGCTAAGCCAAACTTTGCCTGGACCATTTCTCCCTGCTCTGTGGATCGAAGAGTTCCCTGTAGTATATGGAAACCATTAGTCCATCATTTAATTAATATCAAGATCCTCTCTTGAAACACTGCACAAAAGGAAAAGGGTAAAAAATACCATGAGAGAACCAGGTGGTTGAGATTGAATGACAAGATATGTAGGTCCACCACCACGGCCAATACTTCCTCCACAACCATGGAATAGGGTAACTTTAATCCCAAATTCTTTACAAGCAGCTACAACATCTTCCTGTGATTTATATAGTTCCCAAGCAGCAGTGAAACACCCTGAATCTTTTCTTGAATCAGAGTAACCGACCATAACCTGCAAGCAGACATTGGTACATCACAAAGAAGCACTTGATTAAGATATTACACCTTCAATAACCAAGCATGGATCTATTACTAAAATGCAATTGCACTTTTTTGTAACTATGATTACCTCCTGATGTCCATTATCATTTGCAATAATATGGTTGTGGTACCAATCTATTGATAATAACTTCCGAATTACTAACCCAGCACCTCTCAAATCTTTGACAGTCTCAAATAGGGGCACAACATGCAAGCTGTCACATGTTCATATGACAACCAATGATTGTATGCTTGTACAAGGAAAAAAAATCAAACTGAATAGTGATGTATATATTTTGTTACTGCAACTCACACTTACAGGGTTCAAATCCTTGCCTTCTAGTCATTTAAACCACCCCTTTTTCTTTCATTTAGTGCAACTCAATAAATGAAGGACCTATGCAAAGTTTTGCAAATATGTTTTATCATTTTAGGAAATATAACTTAGTCGTATTGTGTAAGGTTTTTTACTACTCAACTCACAGTAATAGGGTTCAAGCCCTTGAGTACTAGGGACACTGATTACATTAGTATGGGAAAAACCTAGGTGTTGTTTTGGTACTAGAACTAGATACACTGATTACAAGGGAAACATCCATATAGCTAACAATCAACATTTCTATTTTGTAAGAATCAAAATTCAACTTCCATGAGCAGAATATATATACT
>LPNX010783913.1:16520-35176 GCA_001517045.1 Pseudotsuga menziesii
GTTTAGGGATTCAGGACCACCAGCCGATGTGTATAGGTCTTCAGGACCACCAGCTGATGTGTACCGAGCTTCAGGACCTCCAGCAGATGTGTATCAGGCTTCGGGACCTCCAGCAGATGTGTATCGAGCTTCTGGACCACCAGATGTGTATAATTCCATTGACTCAGGCTACAATTCATATACAGGTCACAACACCATGTATGCTACAATTCAGGTATTATTATTTTCCAGTGTACTTGATTATTCCATAGCATCAGACATATCTACCAGGAATTAAAACAACCTCCTATTTAGAAGACCTCCAAAATTTGCAAACCACATGAGGTAGATAAGTCATATGCTTGGATTATTTTGATGGTGCCAGCCAAGGTAACCCAGCACCATGAAGGGCTAGAGGTGCCTTTTATTTACCTTATGGAAATTATTTTTCTTTCAAACTGTCCTTAGGCTATGGAACAACAATTGGACTGAGAGGCATGCCATTGTAAATCTTCCAAAATTGGTGCTAAAAATAGATCTAGACAAGTTGCAACTCATCAGGGATTCCAGAGTCCAGACTGGTGTCATCGAATGGGTCCAACGAATTCTTAGACTTCAGAATCTTATTTTAAGCTTCAGACATGTTTATCACCAGTACAACTATGAAGTCAATGGTCTATCCAAAGCTGCCAATTCATGTCCACTTGATGTGCTACAGATGGAGAAGACCAGAGGAGGGGGGCATCCCCCTACAAATCCCTGAGTTTACTATTAGGAACAGGCCCCATGTTTGGCACAGGTGCTGTTTATATTTAATTTTAATTTTATGGTCAGATTATTCCAGGTTTTGTGCAACATGTGGGATATTTTTTAACTATTTTGATGAAACCCCCCCATTTTTTGTCCAATGATGTCTGGCTTAAGCCAGTCTATATTATCTACTTTTTTGAGGTAGGTGAGACTAGATAGGAAGAACGTATGGACTGTTAAGTAGAGAGTTGTTTTTTACAACACAGACAATAGCAGGGCCTAAAACATAGATTGGATACCACTAATCTCCTCTTTATACACCGTGTGCAGCTTCATATACTCCATAACAGCCAATAGGTATTGATAGGTGGACCACCCTCCCTCTTAGGGTTTCTGTTTTAAGAGCAAATCTGCCCAGACTTACATTTTCATCACTTCCTTGCACATAGTTCCGCCCACATTTAGAGAGGAAGGAGAATCTGTTTGTTTAATGCTACTCATGCTTAGGCTTGGAAATAAAGTCATTTACTGCTGCATGGGTTCTCAGAATTGGAATAAGACATAACTACACCTCCTTTCATGATGAAAAATGCCAAGATCTGCTTGGAATATGCTAGAATTATTCGGGATGCGCCCAGATTGCCAAGAAATATGAATTATAATACGCAGGGCCTATAAAATGATACCCATATTTGTTATTTGATTCTGACTTAGGTCTAAAACATGCTCAGAATAGGGCTGTCTTCATGCCCTTTGACCATGCCCTCAGGGCCAAAACTTTCTATTTAATCACATGAACAGTTAGCAATTAGGTCATAATTTTTATATTACACATTATAGTGTGGACAATAGGATTTGCATTACATTTGTGTTGTATAAATTGGTACTTACAAATATCCAGATTCCCTTCACATTGATATTCTGGTTGTTATAAGACTCCATTACTCTTTTGCTCATTGTTTTCTTATGATATTTTTTTTGCGGTCAAAATTTTGCTTCACTTTGTGTCCATTGTGGATGATATAATTTATAGATACTTTGATTATTGGTAATCTGTCTCACAAGATTGTTGGTTCTTTGAAACATGGTCAACCTTTTTATCTTTTCATCTATTGCTACAGTTTATTCATGTAGGATTTATTTAAATTTTAAAGCAATAAACAGTATGTTGGTTGAAGATAAATTGCATGAAAAGCAGTCATATAGTGGGACTTCATTTCAATATTTTGAATAGTCAATGTTGTTCTTTCTATTGAGTGTCACATGATCAATTGAAGTGCCATGTTACAACTTGTATAATTAAATGTTTCCATGGATGTACTACCTTTGTAAACTCTTTATTATACTAAAGTATTCACGAATGTAGATGTACACTACGATGCAATGGATTCATGAGTGAGGCTAAGATATTACCCTGATTTTAGTGTGCATTCTATTCTGATTCAATTGGTTATGTTTGCAGGCAAGAATAAATGCTCCCCCTGGAAATGAGCCTGTAGCATTGGATATGTTAAGCATGGGAAAAGTCCAAGCCTGGGTAAATGGTCGGATGATTGGAAGATACTGGCCTTTATCTAGCTCCCCTTTTGCCAACTGCCCAAGTAAATGTAACTATAGAGGAAAATTCTTTCCGAATAAATGCAGTACAGATTGTGGGAAACCTACACATAGATGGTAAGTAATTTTGATCAACTTTAGCTTCTCAATGTTTTGTTTTGTTTTATTGATGTTTCAACTGGCAATGTGTTCTTCTATTTTTTCCACCATTATTCTGGAAATGAAACTATGGGAAGTAATGGTCTTTTGTATTGTGAATAATTGTAAATAAATAAAGCTTGTACGTATTTTTTAAGTTTAGTTAGAAACTTGACACAAGTTATGAGTATGTCAACTAAAAAAGTCAATGACCTGTTAAAAATGGGTTATGCCACTCACAGGCAATATTATTCAAGGTTCTTGCAGATGCTGTGGGACTCAGAAGTAAGATTCTAGTGGTAAGTAATTTTTCCATGGTGATTTTGGTTTAATTCAGTGAGTTAGTGTCATTACTATACAATTGTCACTGGTAGGCATCTTATTTGTTTGAGGTGGGGATAGATGGGGATGTACTTTTAGATGAGCAATCAAGTGAGTATTTTTACGATGGAATGAATCTATTTTCAATTAAATTGATTAAAAATGACTAATATGAGGAAACTCATGGATGCCTTGATCTTTTACTAGGAGATAATCCCGTTTTTGAGTGAGTTCATAATTGTCTTCTTTTGGCCTTTTATTCTGGTTTATCTAGAAATCAATTTGAAGACATGTGATTAGCTGTATTAGATATAAAATTGTGTATTGGTTCTCATTTATTGACTGTCGAGAATGCTTTATACTCAGGGCCTACAACTATGTGAGAGGGGAATTGCGTACGCAGATGCTTACAAGCATATGTCATTGTTAGTTGGATTAAATTACATGGAGCTATTAGTTGATGTCATGTGGTCTCCTGGACAGTTAATACCCTTCTCAATGAGAGCTCTTATAATGTAACATATTTCTGGGACTGGAGAAAGTGATTCAGCTGAGAATGATTCATGTGATTCTCCTGTAGAGCCAAATAGTCCAATGTTTGGTTTTTCAGATAAAATGGGCAGTGAAAGGTAATTTTTTGTTGTTTTCCCTGTCTACTTCTCAATAGTTTGTTCTTAAATGCTCTTATATGCACTTCCTTTTTAAAAATGTGGTGGTTAGGTTAGTGTCAAATTCATGGTAACATGCCATTATTCTTCTCTAAGACATGCTACATAAGATTTGTTTCTGGGAAACATCTCATCTTATCAAATTGGTTGTATCATAGCTATGGAGTTCTGAAGTGCCAAGCACTTAATCTGACAGATGTTTTGCAGTCTTATCTAGAAAGGTCATAGCCCATCAAATTGTGTCAGAATCCTTTCCTTGAAATCTGGTGTTTAATAACAAGGATTATCTGCTGTCATTTCAAATCCATCCCCTTTCTTTGGCTTTTGAGCATTGCAAATATTGGTGCTCATGATGATTGTATTAGCTCTTGCATATGTGTCCATTGTTGATACAAGAATGGATCTATGTGCTTTCATCACCTTTTGTTAGCAAAGGGCAAGATACGTTAACCTACATATGGGCTTATCTTTCCATATCTATATACACTTACCTTTGTGTCTGTTTCTGAAATGTGTGGCACACACAGCCCAGAGCAAGAAGAACATAGCCCCCGATATTTATATCCAAGGAAAGGGGAGAATCTCTCTACTCTAGCAGGTCCTTCATTTCCAAACATAAAGTTAAGGCCAGCAGCATGCATTGAGGGAAAATTAAGGTGATAATTCCTGAGCCCTGCCTCCTTTCTCCTTCCCACACATACTGATCACATCTTTAATATGTATTGATGTTTATATTTATACGATCTGACATTCTTTAGGATGATTTTATTCTTGTATTAAAGAATCCACAAATTATCATCCATTCATCATCATGTGCTGAGCTCTATACATTTTTTGAATTCAAGCTCAAATATGAGACCTTCATGTTTAGTGACTATAGTTTTTATCCAGTTTTATTGGATGATTACAGTCCATCCCGAAGTGAGCCAGATATTGCAAATAGTTTCTGGTGACGTAGTCGCAGGAAAACCATTGCTGAACAGCGGACAGCTAGTTCCAGGTCAGATTCTAGAAAATTTGTAGTTTTCTTTTGCATTGATATCTGTAAATTTGTACAAATCTGTAGTTTTCTTTTGCATTCATATCTATAAATTTGTTGTTGAACTTGAAATAGTTACCTAGATTTAGAACTTTAGGATGTTCGGTTGTGGACTGGATTACTCTTGTAACCCATATTGTTTTTGCACTATGGAAACTTCTGGTTTGGCTTCAACATTACTAGGTTAATTATGCAGATAGTATAATTGTCAGTAATCAAACATGAACTGTTCAATTTTTTGCCGTTGGAAATTGGTGAGACCAGTCTTATTCTACATTATAATAGAATTTATCTAGCTATTGACTTACATTTTTGTTTGGAGAAATACTTCTTAAAGTCTCTTTGGTCATTGTTTCTATTGACAATGACTTGTCTTCTGAAAATGTCATTATTTATAGAAGCTGAAATTCCTACATCGTATTGGATATCGGGTTATATGTAGTGTTTCCCCTTGCATTTAGAAAACATGTGTCTTATTGACAGGTGATTTAAAAAAAAAAAATGCCTACAGACGTCACTTAACCGACGCTTCTGTAGGCAATTTAAAAAAAAAAACATTACAAAACATCGCTTAACTGATGCCCAATTTTTATACTCGTTGCTTCACCGACGTGTAAAACATCACTTAATCGACGCATCGTCGTTATTGCTGTCGGTTCACCGACGGTTCTATAGGCATTTTTTTTTAAACATTACAAAATGTCGCTTAACCGACGCCCAATTTTTATACTCGTCACTTCACCGACAGTGTAAAACGTCACTTAACCGATGCATCGTCGTTATCGCCGTCGGTTCACCGACGGTTCTATAGGCATTTAAAAAAAACATTACAAAACGTTGCTTAACCGATGCTCAATATTTCTATTCGTCGCTTAACCGACGGTTTATAATGTCTCTTAATCGACGCTCAATATTTCTATTCGTCACTTCACCGATGGTTATCTATGTCGCTTAACCGACGCCCTATATTTAAGCGATGGTAACTAAGGTGTTGCTTAACCGATGGTTGAGACTAATGTCGGATAACCGACGACAAGTTTTCGATGCTTAAAAAAAATCATAGTGTCGTACATGTGACAGGGAAGTGTCGAAAATCCGACAATACGGCCGTCGGACTTTTGGGCAAAATGTAGTAGTGGCTGAGTGTCCATCACAGAATTGGCCCCTTTTGAGGAATGATGTCTTAGCTTAAGCTCAATCAGGTAGTTTCCCAGGATAGAATCAGCAGACTCATTGCCTTCTCCTAACTTAGTGACAGTATACTTCATGTATGGTTCTCTCAGAATTTTTATTGGATTTGGGGTACCCTTGAGAGGCAACAACAGGTGAGACCAATTTGAAGCAAAATAACCTTTCAACCTGGCATCCCAATATCGGTTGAGAATGAGCCCATATCCCCTTGGTATGTCAGCCACCATAATATCAATAAATTGACATATCTTGTTTTTTGCAGCCAAACGAATGAGGACATTCTTCATTTCTCCCACCACCTTGACACCTGTGCGATCTAATTGTGTTACTTCATGAGGTGTGGACTCTAGCTGTCCGTTAATATTTTTACAAATCTCAAGGGGCATCACATTCACTGCTGCTCCAGAGTCCACCAAGCAGTTATGCACATTATAATTCAGCATTTCTAAAGTCAAAAGAAAAGGTGGGGTGTCAAGGTTTTCTTTCCAACCTGGTTCTTGGTCTTCTTCCCCTAGTTGGTTTTGAGTAGGTATATCCTTTGCTCGCTCTTGAGTTTCATCAAAGTTTTCCCCACTAACACCTATCTGTTCTTCTACAAGTTTGACAGTCTCAGTGATCGGCTCTGTCCTTTGGTTGAGGGTATTGTTCTTATGCATTTTTCCCTCGTCCAGTTTCTTAACCTTTTCCTGCACATTGTTTATTTTGGAAATCATTTCATTGTCTTGGCCTATGACACTCATGTCCTTCGTAGTTGTAGATGTGCATTCAGATTTAGGAGTGTCATTTTCCATGTCAAAAAGTGAAATACCATTCCATGAGAACATAGTATCATCCTCCGGTTTTCTTATGATCTGTATCTCCTTTTCCTCCTCACCACTTTCCTTAATCAATTTAGGATCCAACAACTTATTCATCACCAATGTCATTGAATGTAACCATTGAGGACACTTCTTCTTAGAATGAGGTTGTTGGTGAAAGGTACAGAAATTATCCCCTCCTACTTATGTTATGTTTATTGATGCCGAATTGGGAGGAGGGACTTGCCATTGGTTGTTACCCTCTTTTTTTGGATAGTGAGGCTTATAGGTTTTCTGAATATCCCTTTCTTTCTCCAAGTCTATTATTCGGTTGGACAGTTTCTGAAGCATTTTCATCATTCCTTGGTAATTGGGTGATTGATCTTCTCTAGGTTTAGACAGCAAAGAGATTCTCCTCGTGGTAACTCTGTCTTCAAGTGGATCAGGATACTCTTCCACACTCTCACTTTCATCCTCTACCCTTTCAGCCTCTTCATACATCTCTACCAATGTAGGCTTGAATTTCATGTTGGAAAACATGGCCAACTCAGGCCCTAGGGCTGAGGTGTAATATTCAATCAAAACCTTGTCTGAAGGTCCATCAACTGCAGAAAAGTTTTTTAGGTACAGTGAAAATCTCTGAGTGAAACTATGCACCTTTTCATTCTTCTCTTTTCTTAGCTGACCAAGACCTTTCATCAATGAGGCGTGCATTTTTTGGGTTGTGTATTTACTTCTGAAAAATATTTCAAAGTTGTTCCAATCAAGAATGGAGTTTGTAGGTAGACTAAAATACCAAGATGCTGCTGCTCCTTTCAGAGTGTGCGGAAACAGCCTACAGACCACATCTTCATACTCCCTAGCCCTTAGCCCTTCTAATGCTAGGTAGAAGATTTGAAGGTGATCGTCTACAACAATCCCTTCCTCAGGGTCAAAATTAGGCAAGAGCTTGTCAAAGGCTGGAGGTAGATTGTGCAAAGGAGGTGTTAAGTTCAGAGGAGACCTAGCTTTCCATCCGACAGAGGGTTGGGTTGATTACCAGCCATGATCACGTGGTAAACAAATAAGCCACTAGAAAGAACAGTCCTTCAAGGATAGTACTGGAATCTACACATACTTGGGTTAGGTTGAAAGCTTCAAAACATCTGTTGGTAGGATAGTCTCGAGAAATTTAGTTCCATGGCTAGCCACTTAATGGCGGCCCTCCTTCTAGCGCCAAAACTGTTGAGGCCTGGAAATCCATAGGTGGCAACAGTAAGGGATTCTCCCCAATCAACGTTCCCAACTAGCCCGTTGACTGTTTGGTATAGGGAATCCGTCCGGTTTACAGTCCGGCCATCGTATGTCAAATTAACAAAAAAGGGGTTACCGATTGCGGCCCGGTCCACTTGAATTTGTAATTTTTTGACTTAGGAATGGAATGCAAGTATCTACCTAATTATGCAGGATGGTGAAGGATGCAAGGAGCATTCAAAAAGTGATGCACAGGTTCTTACCTCTCGTCTTAGGCTCACCAACACCTGAATCACACATGCAGCTATGGAATGACCTAGCTATCTATCTATCTATCTATCTCTATCTACCTATCCCCGGGGAGCCAAATTGTATTTAATATATATGAGTAATGTGAACGTGCATGCATGATAACAGTAATTACAGATAGCTGACATTTACTTTTACAAGCATGAACAATGAAATATATTACCACAACCAGATAGCTAATTGTTTTATGATAAGCCTACATTACTCATGGTGGTTATTTCGCAAATAAATCAGAAATCATTTAAACAAAGACATAGGTCATAAAGTTAGAACGATCTCACGATTCATGGACACAATGCTGAAAAACAAAGTAGTTCATATTTCAACTATCCATGGCAAAGCATTCGAAATCCCACCGATCTTCTTTCAACAGGCAAACTGTAAATTTTTATTGCAAAAGGAAATAGTTCTTCCTACAATACGTCATCACCAGTCTTACTGGGGAAAAAAGCCCCATCTTCTCTCTATGCTTCCTACTTTTATACAAAAGGTAAAATGGTTGGGCTGCCCAAAGTAACCTTTGGGCTTCCCAACCTTTTGCTTTCCCAACGCTTCATTTCTCAAAAAACTTTTACAAAATTATTAAATTATTACAAAGTTGAACGGTCCTTTATGAGGAGGGTCCCGTCTGGCTATCTAATAACTTTTTCCATGCTGCTGCTTCAGCAGCAATGCCTTCAAATGCGCATGGCTCTAGGAAATGAATCTTGATTTCAAACTTTTCACCTTAGCTTCTGAGGGCTTCGATCCTTGCGGGGCTCAACCGAAGCTGATCTTCTAGAAATTGCATTCTAACGGGTGCGTGGCCTACCTCGTTCTTTAGCACTAGGTCATCAATGGTTCTAATTTGTTGAGTTCTGGCCTCTGCATCTTGATATCTTTTCTGCAATATTTCCACAAAGGCCTCATGGTCCGGGAACTCCTAAAGCCTATGCTCAGCCTCTGTTTGACATCGGTTGTATGTATTCAGGAGCCTTCTGAAATATTCTGAGCATGCTCCCTGCGTCTTTTTTACATCCTTCTTGAAGTCTTCTGCGGTACTGATGGCGAACTCTATTAGGTTGTGATCTTTCTTAAGGGTGTGATGGTCTTTTGCTGGTAGCCCTTCTGGAGTCTCAGCATCATCTTTCGGCCTCGCCATTCTGGCACTCAAGACCTCAAGAAAATCCTAAGATCAATCAACGAAGTATGAGGAAGTTTCCATGATCTCTTCTAGCCTGCTGTCAATCTGAAGGACTTTGCACCTTTCTTCTTCCAGAGCAGTCTGCAGCTGTAGCATTTTATCCTTCTGAGCCAGGATATGGTCCTTGAAAGGCTATAGATTTACTTGATGTTCCTTTGCTGCCTTCAGGTCAGCAGTCAGAGACCCTAGCTGCTCTTTCAGTTCTTGGACCTGTGAATCATTGGCCTCATATATGATCTTCTGCTGCTCTTCCAGCTCTATCACCTTTGACAGTAGCTGCTCCTTCTCCTTCTTCAACCCTTGATCTTCTTCTTGCACTTGATCCAGGTGTTCCTATGTAGCCTCCTGGGCCTGTCTTTCTTCATGAAGAACCTGCAGTTCAGCTTCAGCAGTCTTCATTTACCTTTGTAAGTGTTCAAACTTGCGCTTTAGTCTGCTTCCCTCCTCTCTTTCTCTCTTCAAGGTATCCTTCAGCTGCTCATAAGATTTCTTGTATGACTCCAGTTTAGTCATCACCTTGTCTATGTTATCCTCTGAAGCATGTAGTATTGCAGTTCCGGCCCTTATGGTAAGTCTTGGATCCACGTCTGTCCCTATCATAACAGCAGTATCTGTTATCATTGTGCCAGCCATTCCTTCTGATTCTACCTTTCTTTCTGTCCTCTTCATTATTCTCTTGGTATCCCTATCATAATACACAGTATTGAAATCCGGGATTTCCTTTCCCTTTGCCTGGACAAAAGGAACTATTCTGAGTGAAGGGAACACAAGAGTGTCGGCAGCAGGCACTTGTGGATCCTGAACCTCTGGATTTTCTGTTTCTTGGGTCTACTCCTCAGTAGCTGATTGTCTTGTCTCTGTCAGCTTTTGACCTTCTTTTTCCTGCCTTCTCATTTCCTCATCTAGCTTTCTCTTCGCTTCTTCGACTGCTTTCCTATCTACTTCTTCAGCCTCTTTAGCTGCTTCTTGTGCCTCCTCAGCTTTTATTTTTTCTTCTTCTTTGCTATGAAGCCATCCTGCAGCTTCCTGTGCTAGCTTCTGGGCCTCCTCCTGTCTCCTTTTGGCCTCTTCCTCAGCTCTGGCTTGCTCAGCTTTGGCTCGCTCAACCCTTTTTCCACCTTTAGTGGTGATCTTTGGCTTGAATCTTCTTCTTAGAGCTGTCAAGTTAGGGGCACTTCGGAAGACAGATTCTTCCTTATCAAAGTGATGAGTATACTCAAAGTGACCCTTATGTTCTTTGCAATGCTCCACAACCTTACCTTGGGAATCACTCCTCTGGAATGGCATCTTGCCAAAATGGAATTTCTCTAATTCTGCTGCAAATTCATCAGCCTGTTTCACTTTAGCAAATCTGCAGCTCTCTAGTTTGAATGGCAAAGGGGGGTAAGCGGTCTTCTTGTGTTCAAACATGAATTTTCCTATTCCATCGATGAAAACTTGCCTGACTGCCTCCTTATGGACAATATAGTTGGTTGCGTATTTTGGCAGCAGGGAAGGGGCTTTTGAGCCACCAAACATTTTGAAATACATGCCATTTTATGTCAAGTAATAGTCTGCGTATTCTTCTATTACTTTCATGGCTCCCTCCGACAAGCAGTCACATTCCTTCAGAAAAATGAGGGTGTGCAATGGCATAATGACCTGTTCGCATACTTCTCTATAGTGGCTGTGGTAGACATGTGCCCACAAAGGTTTGTAAGCCGCATAGATAGGCATTCTCTCCCTGTCTTAGATGCATCTGAGACCCGGGAAGGGATTATGACACAATATGCAGTCTATAAGTATCGAGCTCATGTAAAACTCAGAATTTTTTCGGGTCTCTCCCCCCTGGGCTGCGGCCAAGCAAGCAGACAAACTATTTGAAACCAGGCTGGGCCAGTTGAATATTGTCCCATTGGTGGCCACGTGAAAGATGAGAGGTATCCATTCCAGCTTGAACAACCTGCCATGAGCTCTTCCAAATATTCTATTAAGCATCAAGGCTATGAATCTGTATGGAGCCCTTAGAATCGTTGTATCATACTCATTCGTTGCTCTGGGCCTGACAAGTTTCCCTGTTAGCATCATTCTTTTCATGGTTTCTATCAGGTCCATTTTAATGTTACTCAACCAGTCATCAGACACGAACACTTCGGGCTTCGGCAGATGGTATGCCAAGGCTACATAACCAGGGCTGTACGCAACATAGCCTTGATCATTAAAATCCTTCAGAATCATTGTTGAGACATCCGCCCAAGGCAGAATCCATCCTATGACTTCCGGGCATGGGAAGAGTTCCGGCCTAGTGGCGACCTTCATGAGTGCCGATCTTTCGATGTTGGCGTAGATGGGTTCCTCTTCCAGTCCCATATCAGGCACCTCTCTTCTGGTGATGAGTCTATAGACATCCCCCCACTGATATTCGGGTTCAACACCAGAGACACATTGAGTGTCCCCATATATATATTCAGTCTTTGTTTCAGCTTCTGCTTGTGGCACTTCTTCCACCACTGGGGCCTTTTTCTTTTGTCTTTTGGACATGGTAGAATTGACTTCTTCCTACCATAGGTAACATGATAATATTGAGGAATCAAAGTTGCAGACATTTCTATATCAGTGTGCAGTATTTATAGCAATTAGTCAATAAAACTAAGATACCAGCTTGCATAACCTAACTGAAATGACTAATATGCTTATTATGCACATGTTAGTATCCTTGTCTATAAGATGCAACATTACTGCACGATATTGAACCATTCCATAACCATCTTTAAACTGCAACAAAATACATCGATATCCAGTATGCCAGTCTCACGTGTTTAAGGTGATAGTAAGTAAAGAACCCAATGCATATATGTGCAGCTTAAAAGTTGCTTTAATCATTAGAACCATTAAAATGCAGCGTGCAGTACTCAAAAGTTTAGCCTGTGTGTATCAACAAAAGAGATGATCGAATGCAGTTATATGCGGCATGACTGTGGGGGTTTCCCTATGCTTTTAACAACATATATCTTAGCAGGAACGGACACAATGAGGAGCCATGACATTTGCGGCAAAACAATTAAATTAGTTTGACTACCGATGGTGTTCCAGGCTAAAGATCTACAAATCGCAGTGGATTCTTCCCAACCAGCTAAGGTTTCAAAACAAGAAGTGCAGAATGGCACGGCGAAACCGATGTCTGAGGGTGCGGATAAAATGAGGCCACAACCGCAAGGAAAACCCACAGGTAATGCAGAAAACGCCTATACAATCTCCTCTTCTAACACAATCATCACTATCCGAGGAAGCTTGGTGCAGACGGGGTAACGATCGTCTGCACCAAACCCCCATCTCTATATGTGGGGTTTACAAGCGAGGCCGTGACCTAAATAATTTCTCCGTGAGTTAAAAAACTGCCCCGCTGACTGTCAAAACTAGCCCTCCCCTTACTTATATAGGCTTGAAAACAACGGAACCGGAAAACCGCTAGGGGAAAAATACCGTGACCCAACACTGTCCATATAAACTTTACCACATGCTTCAAAGGAAAAGGAAATGGTGAAAATAACCTACCTGGAAAGAGCGCGCAGCTGACGTGGAGATAACTGCCGAGCACGGTGAAAACACCTGGACTGAAAGTACTGCAACGGTGAAACGGGCGAGCGCGACAGATAACGGCAGAGTACACTAATCGACAACGATGGAATGTTAAACAAACCCCGTGACCCGCTCACATATATACAAAATATACATGTGAGACATAACATGTCGGACGAGAATCCATTCTAAATCGGAGGGTGAGAATGCGGAACCTTCCGCAACGGCGGAAGGCCATAACGTCGATCCGTCCGCAATGTTGGGCGAGATGGGAGAACTCAACAATCGGACGTCGGAGAAAACCCAAATTGAAAGCCGAGAGTCTAAATCTTTCCGCAACGGTGGAAGATACAACCCTAAAAGTCTCCGTTCCGGTTACCCGCGTCAGACGTCAGAGAATCTCAAGTTGGAGGACGAAAGTCCAAATCCCTCCGTAGTGGGGGAAATTAACACAGTAAAAGGTTTCGACTTAAAAACTTGAAGTCAATCGAAAATACATTAGTCAGAAGAAAACCGGAAATCATGATCAAAAGATTGTCCACAATGGCGGGATAAAAGATTAAAAAAGCGTCCGATGCCCAATCAGAAAAGCACCCACCATAAATAAAAAGGATCGGCAGTTGGAAGGTTCTGCAATCGGGAGGTGAAAAATTAAAACCCGCCACAACGACGAAAAACCAAAGCAAAACAGCTTCTGATTTCAGCAAGCTTCAAATACGTTCAACAGTAGCAATCCAACAGGTTTCCAAAGGCTCTCCAAGGAAGCAAGTAGAGCAAACCAGGCATTAAAACAAACATTTTGAGAAATCATTGCATCAAAGTAGGGAAGGAAAAACAGGCTAATCCAAAACAAAGGAGGGCCCTAAAATTTTTTTTAGAATTTTGGGAAATTGTTGCAGACGCAACACGGTGGAAGATAAGGTAGGACATTTTCAAAAAAAAATTCTAAGGAACGAAATCATCAGTGATCGGAGAGGAATAGTTATTGACATCACCGATGAATAGTTGAAGGACGAGCCAATGCAAGAGTAAACTTCAAAAAAAAATTCTAAGTGTTTGTCGGCCATTGGAAAATGTTAGTTGTATGAGTCACCAATGAACACTGGAAGGAATTAGTGGTTCGAGCACCACCGTTGCAGAAGCCTAGAGCACTAATCCTCCGATGGACAAAGGTTCCAACTACCGATGCCGATTAAGTTGTGCTTCAGATCGCCGATTGCAAAATCATTAGGGGATTGGGACTCCGATCGGAAAAGGATCAACGTTGATGAACCACCATTGCAACAGCCTAAGGGACTACCCGTCTGATGAAATAAAGGATCAGATCGTCGACGTATCAAAGATGTATTGTCGTTTGGGCATCGTAACGATGGGGAACATAGTAACTTGGATCACTGATACCTAGTTGATGGTGTAGCCGCAACGTTGAAAAATAGATAGTGAAGGCGTCGAAACAATGGAAACGAATAGAATACGGTTGAGCCGATGAAGCAGCGGAAAGATGGTTAAGGAAGAAATTTTGAAAATTTTTCTAAGTATGAGAATCGTCGGACGTCGGTGAAACTTAGTGGATGTGGGAGCCGCAGTTTTGATGGAGATCAGCTGAATACCGTCGAAACATCGGCCTAACTTAGTCTTATGAAGCTCCGATAATACCATCGACTATCGACGACGATTAGTTGACTGGATCGCCGATGACTAGATGAGGGAGTAGCCGCAGTGTCGGCGGGAAATAGTTGATGAAACAGCCGACGGAGTGTTGCAGGAAGGAGAAAAAGAAAATTTTCACCAAGAATTTTTCTAAGTGTTGAGGATATCAACGATCGGCACATGTTAGTGGATGAGTCTGCTGATGAGTCGAGAGAAATTAGTGATCTAGAGAGCCAATAGATGGAAGATAGTTGAACGAGCGTCCTCCATTGCGGAAGTCTAGAGGACTAACCTTATGATGGATAGAAGTCTCGACTGCCGATGCCACAGTGACTAGAGGTTTCGACCGCTGATAGGCTTGTGGTCGCGAAAAAAAAAGAAGGTTTGTTGGCCGTCATTGTGGAAGTCTAGAGGACTAGACACCCAATACACAAAGCACCCGACCGCTGATGCAGCGCATAAGTTGGTTTCATCGTCGATAAAAATGACAAAGGTTGGAATCCAAGACAGTTGAGGATCTAATACGCTGGAAAAGTGTATTTGTTGGAGCCACCAATACTGCGGAAAAAATTAGTTGATGGATTTCCTTCGTTGTGGATGATTATGGAACTAACCATCCGATGAGCGAGTAGTTAGTTGCTTTGACCGTTGATGCCACGGCAGGTATTATTCCGATCGCCGACCCATATTAGTTTTGGCATCGCCAATGTGGATCGGAAGCCTAGACAACTATAGACCCGAAACACCGAAAAAATATAAATGAATAGGCCACCGATGAGCATGGAGAAAACTAGAGCTTTTTGCTGCCGAAACGTCAGAAACTTAGCTGGAAAGAGGTTCGATTGGAAAAAGGGGAAAATTGGGTTTTTTTTCAGTGGATTCCAGCTAGTGTTTCAATGAATTTTAGTGGAATTTTTAGCAGTTCTAGCTAGTGTTCCAGTGGGATTGCAGTGAATTTCTCATTGGGTTTCTCAGCAGTTTCAGGACTAAAAAGGAAGAAAACCCTAGGTGGCTGAAGTTCGCATTTCAGACCAAAATTCATTGGTGTGTTTTGCCATCATTTTTTAAATGGTGTGGTTTTCACAACCGAGGTCAGAATAAGGCATATGGATAGGTGTTGGAAAGCTTATCCAGCAGGCAACAAGGGAGAGCCACCAGAATTTGAATGTGGAGCAGAAAAGTGCTAGTGATTGCTTGGAAAATAAAAGTGTTGTTGTCAATATGGAAAAATCTGGGAATTGCATGCCTAGAGGTAGCAAGACCATGAAGTCAAACCAGTTGTTGTGCAGAAGAGGAGTTCCATGCAAGGATGAGGGACTTGAAAAGGGAAATTTCCTTAAACCCTGTATTGCTAATTATGATTACAAGTTTTATACATGAAATGTATGAGGATATGACTTGCATGCATAAGATATTACATGTTGGTAAGAATAGTGAGAATTATACATTTATAATGAGCCACTAATGATAATTATTGCATTGATGTTGGCATTAGTGGAGAAACCAATGACAACATGGACAGGGCTGAATATGTTGCTAACGCCGATGAATGTGACTAGCAACCCTATGGAGAAAGGGATAAGGCAACAAGTCCAGAATCAAAAGTTGGTGAGCAAATTCTGCAACCTCTTGTAAAGGACCAACCAAATTGGTAATGTCAAGGGTGTAAGTAGGACCCATGAAGGTAAAATTGGAGTGGTAAAGGTAAGAGGTCTCATACCATGTGGGTATTTGAATTTTATACTTCATTCATAGAGAAATATGTCATACCTATATTATGTTGTTATGAGCTTAGTAGCCCAAGGAAAGTAAGCACTCATGATCTTGATTATAGTCATGCATCCTATATCAAGTAGTCATGGTTAGGCCATGCATGGTATGTTTGAATGCATAGTATTCATGAATCAATGCAAGGTAGCATTGAGTGGGTATGTATTAAAAGATTTTATAAATCTTGTAGTTATGCATTGAATGGATGCATATGAAAAGTATGATTAAATGTTGTAGATATGCATACATAAGTATGGGTGCAAATGTTGCAATGCAATGCATTAATGCATAGAGATAGTGCATGAGTTATTATGAATAACTAATAACTAAAATGATGAATTGATGACAATTTTGGAACCATTTCAACAGCTGTTATGAATGTAGGATAGTAAGTGCACGAAGAGGGTAGTCATGATCAATTGGCCACTGGAAATTCTCTATGGAAGGGCAAGGTGGTGCAAATGATATGCTTGTGAAGTAAGGAGTATTTAAACATTTCACTTTGGCATAAATGATGTGACCTTACAAATTTTAGTATGATAATGATTGTGTGAAGTAAATGAGTTTTGGTAATATTAATATGCTAACAACTGGAAGTATTCGAATTTTATAATTCTGAAAATGCTTCAGTGATTGTTGCAGCAATGGAAAAAGTTATATGCATCAAGACTTACCAAGTGTTTGGCTGATTGAAGTTCAGGTTTCAGGTAGATTGCTTGGGGCATGTAAATATGAGTAACACCATGAAAAAGGCCGGAATTTACAATGTGAAAGAGAAAAACCTCATGAGAAGAGTCTCATGGTTGTGAACATGGTTTGTATGTTGAATGAATTGTCAATTTCAGATTTAAGATATTGCTGACAACTACTAATCACGATTGGCTTGCATAGAATTGTATCAAGAGGACGCATTGTAAGTGGGTGTTCATGTTATGATAGTAAGCATAAGATCATAATGGGCATAGTGGTGTTGCTTACAAGAGACCCACTAATGAGGACCACCTCATTGCCAAGGAAATCGATTTCTATAGTAGACAGAGTTGCAATTTCACATTGAATTTAATTACTAATGTCATTGCTTGGTTATGGAACAATCAATTTGTATTGTATTATCAGATAATGATTGACTGTTTGGCTACTTGATGAATGTGCCAGGGGTACACATTGCAGGAAGACCATGTGTGATGGCCTGAAGGAGCCAGACTTTATGGGGAAGTTCTCCCCTATCTTGGAAATGGGTTTCGGATGAAACTCCATTGGACATTTTGGGAATGTCTCATCTGCACTACATGTTTGGTAAGCAACATGAGCTAAATGGTATAGATTATGTTGGTAAGACATGTGTGGATATGAAATGTAAAAAGGAGTTGGGATGGAAAACCGAGGGACTGTCAACTCAGAGAAGGGAGCCCCCATTCCTCCTTAATGAAGGAATACTACCTCGGCAAATGGATAAGTGTTCTCTAACCCTAGCTAAGAATATGCATGTCAAATTGTTAAATTCAATATGCAGAGCATGTTTCGATTTTATTTCCATTATGGTAGATTGCTTGAGTATGAATAGGGCCTACATGGTGCACATCGGAAAGGGGTGCACACTTTCTCAATGTTGGATCATGAAAGGGTTTTCAATATTGATTACACCCTAGGGGGTGGACACACTCCTGGTGTCTCAATACTTGATAGTGAATGATATGAAATGAAATTCTAGTTTTAGAGTAATAACACTGATGAGTTGCTTATATTGCATGTTGTTAGGCTAAACAGATGCAGTCTGGTTTTACACACTAAATGGACTGGCTTGGGCTCATCCTACCTCCTACTGAAGAGAACAAAGAAGGAGACATTCCCAAGGGACTGGAGAGCAAAGAAGGGGGTGGTTTCTTGTGTTTTATGGGGTAGTGGAATTAGAGCTCATTGCTGGAAATGAAACCTGGAAATGGTCGTTTATTATTGATATAAGTGCATGTGTTATTGTTGATGGCTTGATAAGCCCAACTGTGTTGCCTTGGCTGATTGGTTGTTGTAGAAGGAGCAAGTCGACATAAGTCGACTTGAACGAAGACCGACTTAGTCGATCAGTCGACTAAGTCGAGAGACCGACTACGTCGGTCGGCTGAGTGAACACAGTAGTTAGTCTGTTAACTAATAGTCGTGTCGGTTCGGTGAACCGACAGGTAGTTATGATTGTAACTGTTTTGTAACCTGTATATTAGGATCTCACAACAGTTGTTGATATAAGTGCATTGTTGATATAAGTGTATTGTTGATATAAGTGCAAGTGATTTGTTGATGGTCTGATAAACCCAACTGAAGGTTGGCTTGACTGTGTAATTATTTGATGTTGTGGAAATTGTGGAAATGTTACAGTGTTGGCTTGACTACTTGTAGTCTGATAAACCCAACTGTTAACTGGCTTGCCTAAGTAGCCTGATAAACCCAGCAGTGTATTGGCTTGAGTGGCTGCAGCCTGATAAACCCAACTATAGGTTGGCTTGACTCTGCCTGATATA
>LPNX010783913.1:36204-51670 GCA_001517045.1 Pseudotsuga menziesii
CAGCAGACCAAAGGCTGTCAGACTTGGCTGGAAGTCGTCTTCAAACAATTGCCAAGACCCAAGAAAATATTGGAGAGATGCTCAGGATACAGAGAAGTTCCTAGACTTGGGGATGAGCCAAAAGTTGAGAACCAACAAGAGAGGCTCGTGGAAGCTGAGGGGCTTTGTCCTGAAAGTTCAAGTAAATAGTTGAACGTGGGACAGATCTGCAAAATTTTGAAATTTTGATGTGCAAATTGTACATGCATTCCTATGTATTGGAACACCGAGGATGGTGTTATTCCAAGGGGGAGGGGATTGTAATGCCCCTGGTTTTGACCCCAGTTGCATTAAAAGATACATGATGTATATGTTGTAATTAATCATGGTGTGGAGCTAAAGGAAAAAGCCCCACCATCGATTTGGTCATGTTATGTTTTGGCAATTGGGATCATTGTCAATGGTATATCGTGCTATCCGACACATAATAGTTTTGCATCATGTAAATATGCACATTCATTAAAATAAACCTACAACCAGCTACAACGTTGCAACGTTAAATGAAAAGGGCATGATTTCCTAAGGTTAAGGGGGGGATTGTCTAACTCATGGGAGCCATTGGGGAAAAACCATGTGTCAAACCTTAAACCCCTGTTTAGTTGAGGCAGTTAGTGCTAGGTAGGGCTGGGTGGTAGGCTTTCCCCCACGTGCCTCCACCAGTTGGTTCAGTCCCGCACGGGATAGGAGTGGTCTCCTCATGCGCCGATTGGGATGCTGACTATTCTATCCACTCTCTTGGATCATGGGATATTTGTTTTCCTCATGCAAAGCGGGGATAAAATGGATTACAATCCATTGATTGGGGGTTGGTTCTCCTTCACCTCATCGATTGTTAGTCTGTGGATACGTTTTCCTAATTACGCAGAGAGCTTGTGTTTACTCCCCCATTGTCGACTGTGTAAATGTGCCGTGGCTTCATTGTTGAGAAGGGACCATTGTTTTCCCACGTTGCTGACTGTTTCTGGACTATGTAATGTCTTATTACTTCATCGTGAACCGGGGGCTATTGTTCTTCCCCTGATCAATGGTTGCTGTGAATACATACGCTATGTTGGTTGCGTTTTTCCCTCATGTACAGATTGGGAGTCTGTTTCTTCCCCATTATGGTCTTTGTAAGTTTTCCAGTGGTTTCATTAGGGATCATGTGATGTGGTTTGTATGGTTGTTCATTGGCTATGGTATTTTCCATGTTGGAGGTGCTGTAGGCTATTGATTGAATCGTTTTGGCCACGATAGGGCCAAGAACGATTTAGGTGTTGGTTTCCCCTGCCCAAGCTGTGAATTGCTTGTTTGGATACATGTATGTAGTGGTTAGTATTCAGACTATGCAGAGTGGGCTGAAAGCTGGGTATGCTTGAGAAACCTAGGTTTGCGGAGCTGCACTGACAGATTTAGATGGTTGGCTTTCTTCTCCACAACCCTGGAAGAGCACTAGCAAGGGAAGTTAGGGCCTAAGGGACTGTGAAGCAGAGAAGGGATTGATTCCTGGTGACGAGTGTGTGTGGGTGTCTTAAAGGTCAGGCTAGATTTGGTGTTGGCGTCCTTAGCTCTTCCATGAGCTCACCAGCTTAGCATTTAGCTTCTCCCAGCTCCTTGATAGCCTGATAAGCCCTACTGTGTGGGCTTGGCTACTTTGTGTACCTTGGCTATGTGTAAGTCTGCTTAGACCCTTATTCCTTGGGGAATCATGCCTAGGTTGGGGGTGGTAGTGTTCTTGAGAGATTGACGAGCACGCTGGCCTATGGTTGGGTGGAACATTGCAGTGACGTAGCTGTTTGCGGGATGACTTCTTTATAAGATGAGTATTCTTTCTTGCAATTATATTTGATGTATAATGAACTATGACGAACATCTTGAATGCCTGGGTGTATGTTTTCTTCTGCTGTGTATGTTGAGTAACTATGCATCTTAGCATGTTTTATGTTTTAACCATTTTATTTCAGCATTATATGCATGTTGTTGTTCATGGGGCCAGTTGCCTGGATGTTTGATGGTTTGGTAGCGTCCTCTTCGCTAGTTGGAGGGTCGAGGACGTTACAAAGTTATCCATTGGGATCCATTAAATGCATAAGGCTACAGAACAGGATTCATCTCCCTGAAAACATAGCCTACTTTCCTATCCTAAGAGCGAGCAATGCTAAGGCAGAATCATTGGAAAACAGGGGGGATTCTCTTCCTCAAGGTTCCATCTTATTAAATGACGATGAGGCAAGTGTCAAACATATGATCCCTTACGACACAAAGTGGGCCTCCCCCCAACTTGCCACGACATGTCATGGGGTATTTTTTGAACTATAGGAAAAATGTTTATGAGGTTCTGCTTCCTCTTGGCAGCCCATGCAGATATTTGTGGGATGCATGGACTCTTTCATCCGCCCTCCTTGATTTTCTGCCCTCTCTACTAAATGCTAGTCTCGTCACTCGGAGCTTGGTACATAGGACTCATGGTCCAGGTTATTTCATAGTGCACGCAATGGATTTTCATCAAGATATTATATTGCATATTCGGCTTAATCATTTTTCATTATCTAACCAATATTGTGAGAGCTCTCCCAGAGATAAAGAGTAGTCCCCCTTGTAGGAGCCCGAATTTGAATTGTTGTTGCTCACAGATAATTTAATCCCTCTGCTTTTCTCTTGGTCATTTGATGAGGTTATAGACCCGTCTTTAATTTATGTTGATGCTTATCTATCTATATAATATGTCTCTTCTGAGTGTATAGAACCCTCTCCTTTTGTTCCAAACTATGGTGAGCTCGGGCTCTTGTTCTCCTTTCTGCGTCTGGGTGATTTGGAGTTTAAGCCCTATTTCTGTTTCAACAACCCTAGGAGTCCAGTTATCTATTTAGAGTGGTATATTTGGTGTTCTGGGACGTTAAAGGAAATTAACCAACAACGTGAAGTTAGCCAGAGTCTTCGCAGAAATTTAAACCCTGTTGGGACAGGTAAGGAGCGAGGAGGTATGGACCCAGTTCAGAGGACTGTTAGAGAAGTATTTGACAATTTAAAGGTTAATATATGTTGCTTGGAAGATTTTGTAGTTGTTGGAATAACAGATGACAAGGATATGACAAAGGAATTAAAACAACTTATGGATGATGTGAAATACATCTCCTACCAGACAAGCCTCCATGATTCAAGGATTGAAGACCATGATATGGACTTAAAAGAGATGATGGGTAAGATTGACCATATGTGGGAAGATATCCAAAAGTTAGTGCCGCTAAACCAAGGAATCCACGTCTAGGACAAGCCAGCACCAGCCGCTCAAAGAATGGAGGAAGATTCAATCACCCATCCTATGGGGTTTTCCAGGAAAATTTAATTGATTCTTGTTTAGTCCATGTTTTTTTGCATAGTCCTAAATTAGCAGTTTATCCAAGTATACACTACATCTATCAATATTAATAATAGGAACTACTTCAGCAGTTCTAGAAGGATTTCTCTTTGGCCATATTTTGTTTCAGTTTCTTCTATACTACTAGAATATTACTACTGTTGCAATTTTTGTACCGAATGGCTATGCACATCCCCTTTAATATATTTCCTTCTTAGTTTCTATTAAAAAAAAACTCTACTGATGATATAATTATTAGCTTAGTGTCAACTCCAATTATGACTTTCACTTGAATTACAACTATCCATATATTAACTTTTAAAATAACTATTAGATACAACTATTAGTTGGAAAGGCTTAGTTGAAGTACATTTGGCATCTAGGAGTCTAGATAATGTGCACTCATGTAATAGTCGAACTCCTAATAAAATCATCTGAACTCCTAATAAACTCCTCTATCTGGTATTTCGGCATCTAGGTAATTAAGTCGATAGGAATAAATATCTTAGGATTTTGGGGTAGACTAACATCTATGTTTTTTTAAGGGGCGGCAGGTGCGGGTGGGATCCTAGTGGATCCTGGAGGACAAGTGGAACATCGATTCGCTTGGGGACTTGGATCGAGAACTAATAACGAAGCAGAATGGATGGCGCTTCTCCAGGGTCTACACCTCATCTGGACCAAAAATCTCCAGAAAGTTCTGGTTTTCGGCGACTCAAGACATGTCATCTATAAGATGATTAATGGGTATCCTATAGGAGACATCAAATGCCGTAGATTATATAAAAAGGCTCAACTTCTTCTGTCTCAGCACATTGAATTTTACCACATTCTTCGCCAGAACAACAAAGACGCAGATGCGATGGCCAATGTTGGAGCTAGTCTCCCTCAATGCCATTACATCCAGGATGACGATCCTCCCATCTTCAAAGTCATCCCATGAAGAGGAACCAACATCAAATCAAGAATAAGCAAGTTTTTGAAGAGGAACTCCACACTTTCAAGGATTATCTTAGAATGATCTTGGCCTTATCCTACCTTAGCTCTCTGGTTTCCTCTCCCTCCCGCCTTATCCCTCTTCCTCCCTCCTTTCCCCTTCTCCCTTTTCCTTCCACCTTTTTTTTCTCTTCTTCACTTTTTCCGGCCCCCCTTCTCTAGTTTCTCCCTCCCAGCCAACCGTCACCCTCTCCATCTTTTTGGCGGCCTTCAGCATTTAAGCTCCCGTCCTGTCTTATCCCTTGTGAAGGCCGCGTGTAATGCCCAACTCCCCTCGGCTGATGAGAATTTAACTCCTTTCAGGCGCTCAATTAAGTGTCTCTTCTCCTTGCACGATCGAGGCTCTCCATTCTCTGCCTCCATGTCAAATTTCAACATTATTATGCCTCTTGGTTTCGATGAGGGTTTGAATACAGCATCTGTCTTCCTTCTGCAAGAGGCCGATGTAATTGGCATTGGGAGTTCTCAGGTTTCATCTTGGCCTGCGCAGACTCTCACCCAATCTATTGCAGAAGAAAATCTCTCCCAGTTAGCCCTTTGTCATTGCCGTTATCCTTCTGCTCTTTGGGAAATTGACTCTCAGGCTGAAAACTAGAGTGAATCAGGCCACCAGCAAGCAAATCTTCACGATTTGGACGATTCAGCTCTTTCTCCCTTGCAGTCTCAGCTGTCTCGCTTGGCACTTTCGTCCGACCTTGGTATTATGGCGCATTTGGGTAATAATCTTGGCATGCAGGATATTATGAAGAACCTTCGAAGGTTATATGAACTGACTGCTATAGGGGTGAAGGAGAGTAGAGACATAGCCACGGAAATAAAGGGGATGAGTGAGATTGTTAGCAGGATCTCTCAGGATGTCAGCGACAATGGAGCCCGCACCGACGATTTGGACAGCAACCTGCGTGAACTTGTGGGCAGAGTTGAGCGTATAGAAGCAGACCTTCAAAGGCTCGTTTCATTGAACCAGGAGAGCAGGGTAAATGGAACCAACGCCTCAGCCTCCCAGCCCATGGAAGAGGAATCAGTACAGCAGCCTCGCCAGCTTAGAGGCAACTGAATTTTATTGTCTGCTTTACTTCCAGTTTAGTGAGGGGTTTTAGTATCAAATTTTGTATAAATTATGTTTTTCTGCACTCTGCTATGTAGACAGTTTGTGAGGGTTTTTACAATTCGTTTAGTTTGCAGCTTAGAAGCAATTGTGTGCTCTCTGTTTTGGGAAATAGACTTTGTATCGCTTGTTGTTTTTGTGCCGTCTCGGCTTTATATCTCCCTTCGGAAATGTAATGAATGGCTGTGCACAGCCTGTTAATACAACCCCCTTTTCTGTTTTTGTTAAAAAAAAAACATCTATGTTTTTTTATCTACCAACAATAATGAGAAAAGTGTAAGGTCGAGTGAATAAAAGGTAAAATCCATGAATGAAGAGATTGATGCAAAAAATAAAAAACAAAATTGGGATCTTGTTGATGATCCCTGCAGACAAAACCAGTATTGGAGTCAAATGGGTGTATAAGACCAAACTGAATGAAAAATGAGAACTTGAAAAGTACAAGGAAAGGTTGTTTTCCAAAGGATATGCACAGAATTATGGTGTACATTTTGATGAAACCTTTGCTCCTGTAGCAAGGATGCATACCATCAGAGGTGTACTTGCTATTGCAGCACAAAATCAATGACATGTGTATCAAATGGATGTGAAATCGGACAAGTTCTTAATGGTATTCTTGAAGAAGAAGTTTATGTAGACCATCCACGTGGTTATACTATCAAAGGTCATGAGGATAAAGTGTTTAAGCTAAAAAAGGCCTTGTATGGTCTAAAACAAGCTCCAAGAGCTTGGTACAATAGGATTGACTCCTACCTCATCAACAATGGTTTTGGCATAAGCAACAATGAACCCACTCTATATGTCAAAATAGAGTAAGGTAAAATGTTGATGGTATATATTTATGTTGATGACATGATTTACACTGGTAATTTGATGCTTGAAGATCTTAGGACAGACATGAAAAAGGAATTTGAAATGACTGATCTAGGACTGATGAAGTACTTCCTTGGTATCGAAGTTACTCAAACTGCTCAAGGTATTTTTATATGCTATCATAATTATGCTAATGATGTTTTGCAAACATTCATAATGGATAAATGTAAACCAGCAGAAACCCTCATTGATCTTGGCACCAAGTTAACCAAGAATGATGATGGACCAACAGTAAATGCTAGACTCTATAAACAAATGGTAGGACATTCAATGTACTTGACTGCAACTAGAGCTGATTTGATGTATGTTGTTAATATTATTTCCATGTTGATGGAGTCTCCCAAACACTCTCACTGGAAATTTTGAAAATGAATTATGAGATATGTTGTAGGAACACTTGAATATGGCCTCTGGTACACTCATTATCCAGACAATACTCTCATAGGGTACACAGAAAGTGATTTTGCAGGTAGTATTGATGATAGGAAAAGCACATTTGGTTATCCTTTCCATTTGGGTACAAATATGATCTCTTGGGAATCTAAGAAACAACCCATTGTCAGCATGTCTTTTGCAGAAGTAGAATATGTAGCAGCCACCATAGCAACTTGCCATGCAATTTGGCTAGGAAGACTGCTAAAGGATATGGGACACACTAAAAAGGATCCCACTTCTATTTTCTGTGATAATAGCTCTACAATACAATTGTCCAAGAATAATGTATTTCATCGAAAAAGAAAACACATTGAAACTCGATATCATTTCATTCGTAATCTATTCAGTGATGGACAAATTTCCTTCATGTTTTGTGCCTCTAAGGAGCAGTTGGTTGACATGTTCACCAAACCATTGAGAACATATTCATTTCTATATCAGAGAGAGAACTTAGGCATAGACAATGTTGAATATGTACTACCAATTGAGATTAAGGGGGTTTGTTGAAGAATGTAATCTCATGTGTAGTTAGTTAGTCAGTTAGGTGACCCATGGTATTTTCCAAACGATGGTATTCACCCATAGTATTGTTATTATGTATTTCCTAATTATACTTAGTCTAATTATGAGAAGGTGATCAATATGCACATAGTGCTTATGTCTTCTTCATTTATTTTATTTATCATGGTATTAGATCTTACGACCTGATCTGTGTCTCGATAAGCCTTTTCACATAGTGGAAAGGACACACACAAGGAGGTTTCCATTGAATCCTGAACACATCGAGGAATCAAGTGTATTTTATTTTAATTTTTTATATCTTAGGTAATCATTTTCACACAGTGGAAAGCACAATCATAGATCCAATCTTATTGGAGTTTTTTATCTAGACAAGAAGATCGATTCTTGAATATGGTTCTACCAGAAGAATTTGAAGAGGTAAAAAATATATTAACATCAAAAGGGTTATGGAAAACATTTAATGGAGATGTTATGATGTATGGGAAGTCAAAGTAAGTAATTTGTTAAAATTACATGATTTTTGGCATTTCATAGTTTAATAATATCCTAGAGATCTATATTCATTTAAGGATTTGATTGAGTTCCAAAAATAAAGAAGGTAAGTTGTTTCCTTATGTCTCATACAAGACAGTATAGACTACTCACTATTTCATTACATTTTCGAAGATGATACTCCAAAAAGAGCATGGTATATACTAGAATAAGTGTTTAGTGAGGAATCGACTGTAGAGGAAGATGACTTTGCAAGTCATGCAAAGAACCAGAAAGACAATAAATATGGTTGTGTCTATTCGGAATTCAATGACCATGTAAGCCCAACAAATATTGTTGATCCAGTTATGTTCGTTGATGATAGTGAAATCAAACCTGTTAATGTAGCCATGTCGAGTGATGTGAGTGATAGTATCTTTAAGAAAGAGACAGTTAATAGCAGCATAGAAGTTGCAATAGTTGTTGAGAATGAGAAACAACCATTTGATAGAAGCACAAAATAAACAACAACAGACAGTCCACCCCAAAAGTAGAAAACTAGAAGTTTGAGGGAGATCTATGAACAAAATCCTATTAGTGATGAGCATCTCCAGCATGCTATTTTTTCTTCTCATCACACAATTTTTGAAAAAGTAATGAAGGATGCACAATGGGTACTTGCAAATGAAGAAGTTAGTGAGAATGATGAAGTAGATGCCATTGATGACCAACACCAAGATGTGAATTATTTCCAAGAAGAGCTGAAATATATTCATATTTTTTGGATACCATGTTAAAGATTAACAAAAGACTAAAAGAGAAGCATAAAATGGTAGTACACATAATGGGCATACAGGTTTCCTTGGCAATGGAATTACCTTCTCAATATTAAGCAACAGTATTTATAAGAGTACATAATAACAAAACCATAGGTAAACACCATCGGTCACTAATTCTAGGTAATGTGACCAACTCAACTACTCAACTAACTAACTAATTAATGCACTATTGATAATGGTCCATTGAGATTACAATTCTTAACGGGGCGGACTGCCATCTATTTTTTTTCATCTACCAATGATAATGAGACACGTGTAATGTCTAGATTGATTCTCCAGGCCTTGCCCAAATTCATAATAGTTCAAAAAATTAAAATTGAACTTCAACTATTCGATTATTAGATAAAATTATTAGATGAATAGATACAACTATGAGCTTAACTCCATTGATGATACAATTATTAGCTTAATGTAAACTCTAATCATGACTTTTACTTGAATTGCAATTCCCGATATATTAACTTTTGAATTAACTATTAGATATAAATATTAGTTGGAAAAATTAAACTTCAACTTCAACTATTTGATTATTAGATACAACTATTCGATTAATAGATACAACTATGCACTTAAATCCATTGATGATACAACTATTAGCTTAACTTCAACTCAAAACATGAATTTTAATTGAACTGCAATTGTTGATATATTAACTTTTAAATTAACTATTAGATACAACTATTAGCTTAACTCCAATGATTCTACAACTATTATCTTAACTTCAAATCTAACCATGCTTATATTGGATAACTATTAACTTAACTATTAGATACAAATATTATCTTAACTGCAATTATTCTACAACTATTAGTTTAACTTCAACTCTAATGGATTAAGGACTAGTCTATGTACATTTGGCATCTAGGATTCTAGCTAATGTGCACTCATGTAACAGTTGAACTTCTAATAAAATCGTTTGAACTCCTAATAAACTCCTCCATCTGTTAAGTGGGCATTTATATAATTACATTGATATGTGTTTATATCTTAGAATTTTGGGGTGGACTACCATCTATGATTTTTCATCTATGGATGAGAATGAGACAAGTGTACTGTCCAGATTGATTTTATGGGCGTCATTCAAAATTCATAATTAACAATTTCAAAAAATAAAAAAGATAGATTAGTTAACATGTGATAAGTATAGGAAAAAATAAGCTTCAACTTAACTTGTTAATTAAAAATCCAATCATGATGATGTACAACTATTCGATTATTAGATACAAGTATTAGATTAATTCCAATGATGATACAACTTTAGCTTAACTTCAATTTCAATCAAGACTTTAACTTGAACTGCAATGGCTAATATATTAACTTTTAAATTGACTATTAGATACAACTATTAGCTTAACTTCAATGCTTTTAGAACTATTAGCTTAAATTCAACTCTAATCGTAGTTATATTAGATTAACTATTATATAACTATTAATAATTCAAACACTTACCTTTCGACGTATTATGAACATATTAATCTTATTAAAATGGTTGTTGCTAGTATAGAATGTCTAGTTGGCAGTGAGTTGTTGTTTTGATGAGTTGTTGATGTGTTGTGCTTAGTTGTCTAAATTTTCTTTATGTCGGTTGTTAAGTATGGATTGAAGTATAAATATATGCTTTTGTGCGGCTTGTGTTTACTCAATACACAAGTGGTTGTGGTGTGAGAGCATTTATTCTCTCAGTTGTGCAATTCTTTTTTTAGGTTGTCTTATGTGTTCTTTGGTTATAAATCTGAGCTGGTATCATAGATTATTCAGCAAGTCCCCTTCTCATTTTTTTATTGAGAGATCTATGATCCATCAATGATTTTTTCTTATCTTGTTAAATTTGTTTGATCCTCGTGAAAGACTCGGCTAGGGTTTTTAGTCTTAAAATTCAAAGTTCATCTTCCAAATTTCATGCAGATATATTTCTTTAGTGAATTTGTAGTTGTCCAAATGTCGGTGTGGAATTTCCATGATCCACAAGATATTATTGGATTTGCTGCCTCTGTTTGCATATAAATTCTTGTCTTGAATATCTGCCTGGTGAAAAATGACTCTGAGGGAGCCTCCCAAATTCAATAAATATGTTCTCATCTAGATCGATGGAAAATTGCAACACTATCATGGAAGGCTGATGCAAGAGCATCCTTCTCTCCATCCAAATCCAAGTTCAAAGTCTTGTCAGGCCTAGAAGGGGGTCTTATGTTCTGAATTGATGGTCTTCGAACTATCACTTTGTAAATAAATCTATGTAAAATATGTAATTCTAGATAGATGGTGAGTCAATTAGGTGAGTCACTAAGAGGATGAATGAGTCATGTAAAAACTCCCGAATTAGTGGTAGCGATTCATTGTGATAGGATTGAAAGTTACTTAAAATATATAACAGTTGATGAATTGTAGGATATTGTTGAGTGTTTATTGGATTTGAACCAGAATTGGTTTCAAAGTTTTGTTTGTAAATATATGTAAGCCTACGAGGCATAGATATGGTAGATAGATAGACAGGGGACAGAGATAGAGGACATAAGAATACTTAGAGAGGTCAGTAAGGAATGTAGGATATAGAGGAAGGGCCAATTAAAGTTGTATCATGCCTAAGGATATTATAACACGGGTTCTAAGATTATCTTGTATGTATAGTTGCTATGTATGAAGGAAAAAGCCTATTTCGGCTAAATATATGTGTGTAAATTTATCTATGTTTGAATATATGATTTCATGAAATGAATGTTTGATTTATTCCATATTAATAGTTTATAAGCCCCTATGTGAAAGATGGTTTCTGAGAGGGAGGAAATAGAGATCGATTGATCGAGCTTCTAATCAATCGAAGGGGAGAGTTAAATGAATAATATGCTTCAAATTTCATGAATGATTAATGCATGTGCAGAGTTTTTGTAGATTCAGGATCTATAGAGATCAGCCATTGCAAGGATCGATGAATACTACGATCTAAACCTGTGTAGGTTTGGACTGACGAGATCAAGCGTAAGAATATCTGGCATTTGGGAGAAGTTCCACAGAAGAATAGTGGAAGGAAAAACATTCTGTAAAGGAAGTCTGATCGATGATGGAGATTGGACTTGCAAAGATCTAACGGTCAACGATTAGATCCGCAAATTAAAATAGATCAAAGTTCTAGATCCTCCCCGCAGAAGATCAATAGTTCGGATAGGAGTTGTGGGAGAAGATTTGTAGGAGTCATAATAGGGAAAATGAAAAGGTACACCTTGCATGCAGAAAGACTATTGCGGGCATGTAGTTGGGGAAGGTCCATTTTAATTGGAAAAATGTACGCCTGCATCTTGCATCCCACAAGTTGCAGAAAATGAGTTGCATAAAGGTATTGTAGAAGGACTTAGCCAAACAACTAAGTTTAGAGGTTCTGCTAAATTTAGAACCTAACTATTCCTAGGGAAACGGATTCGAATTGGTTTACTGGTTCAATTTGGTGATTTGAATACAATACTCTAGCTTGGGTCTAGCATCATTTAGTATCAGAGCAAGACAAAGATTCTTTGAGGTAGCTTAGTTGATCAGTTGAGCCTATGAAAAAAGTTCTATAGGAGAGAACTTATAATACGGTAGGATCAAGCTCGGGAAAATACTTGATGTGGCGTTAATGGAAAGAAGGAGACTTGCTATGAAAACTTGGATGCAACTCACTAACTGAGCATGAGGAGAATATCAGTGGTGCATGAGGAGGGAAGAACAAGTATTTTGCCTGAAAGGTAAATCAATCTTTGATTTTCAATATTTATTTGAGAAAAAGAAAAAAAAATGAAGACTAACGGTTGTGTGAGAAGGTTATTCAGGTGAGAGGGTATTCAAGATTGATTGCAAACAGAGAATGTGTGGTTAAATTTGATGATTAGCCACATAGGAATGCAGAAGAATCCTTGAAAGGATTTGACAGTCTTGTGGATTGACGAGGGATTTCAGATTGAAACAATAATAACTGGGGGATTTGTGCTCAAGTACAATTCTATTCTTGATGAAGAGGAATATCTTTTGAAGATAGCAGTGGAGATATTACAGTCAATTGTACAAGTGGAAAATTCTAAAGGTATGGACTGATTGATGTTTATATTTGACTCTAGTTATGTAAACCTATAGGAGCAAAGAACATTGAAGTTCCACAACAGGATTTGAACCTGAAATCTAATGACATAATCCGATGACATCCGACGTATTGTATGGATGTGTCATGCAGTAATGATGAAAAGTACTAAGCCTTTTAAATTATTTTAGCATCGTCGAATTTTCAACACTAGGGCATAGGATTTCTCACACTAGGGCATAGGATTTGTGACACTGGGGCTATTTCGACACTAGGGCGTAGGATTTTCGACACTAGGGGGTAGGATTTCCTACACTAGGGCGTAGTATTTTTGACACTAGGGCGTAGGATTTTCAACACTAGGGTTATTCCAACACTGGGGCTATGTCATCGAATTTATGAAACTAGGAAAAAATATATATATAAAACCACAACCGTCTGGATACAATATTTCTTCTTGAAAAAAATAACCCAATCAATAATTTCACGACAGAGCTGACACAATATACCCCCACATCCGGAGGTCACGCAAAGGAGGTTTGCTGGAGGTCACGCATCGGAGGTCGCTGGAGGTGCTATCAAAGGTCAAGTGTGTTTACGAAGAGGAGGGTTTGTAGAGGTAGAGGGGGGTTTGGTTTGAAACAATCATTTAGGTCCCTCTACAATGAACTCCCTCATCTGAATTGGCTTGAAACAATCATTCGGGTCCCTCTACAATCAACCATTTTAGTAGTGGATCTGCAAGATATTTTAGTGGATTTTTACTTATCAGGGTAGTCCTTTCAGACCTGTTATGGATGGATTTCAATTGGGATGCTCTCAGAAAGGAAGACATGGGACCTGCTCTGCAAAAACTAAGATTTTAATGGATTTGGCATGGTTTAATCACGGGTTCACTATTCCTATTAGATTCCCATATAACCAAATTGTACATGATATAATAGCAGTAGCTCTCACAGCTTTAGTAGCTCTTGCTTGCCTATGCTTTTGGGATGACATGGCTAAGCGATATGTATTTGATCAGGTGTTTTGCTGTAATCATTTCTGTTTTCTCACCAAATCAATGTCTTGTTTTTTTTTTCATTTTATTGTTCCTTTGTGTCTATGGAAAACAAACTTGTGACCCCTCACTGAGATGTGACTTTCGAAGAAATGAGTAGACTGTGTTGAGTGACTTTCGAAGAACTTGACAATTCACTAAATTACTCATTGTTCGGATATTGTACAGGAGTTTGCTTGGAAAATAAATTGGTTGATACACTCACTTGGGCTTTCCAGAATGAGGAACTAGTGTTGCAATAACTTGCTTGGTAAGAAACTTGCCCTCATTTCCAAACTGCATTTCTAGTTTCCTTTCATTTAGACTTTGGTGGAAAAATTATTTTTGTCTCCTCTGAGATTGAATCAACTTACGATTCCTTTTTTTTTACATTAACTCACCAATAAGGGCACATGGCCTCTCCAACCCTTGTTGAATAAACAATTAGGAATTCCAATTTTATTTATAAAATACCTAGCTGAGATGTCGTGGAGGAAAGTATCCATATCATATGGGCTTGGAACCCCCATTTTGATTCCAAAAACATTTTTTTCCAGACCAAATCCCATGATTTGGGTATTTTTATGAAAACGTAGATTCCCTTGGGGCATTTTTCTTTCCATGTGTATGGGTTTGATTTCATTTCTGGTAGCATTTGAAATGTTCAAAGGAACTTAGAGAAGGAAGAGTTGTAAGTGGCTATCTACTAATTGTTTGACAAAAGTCCTCAACCAAGTACTTGTCCACTAAGTGTTTGGAAAAATGCCTAAACCAAAATTTCCATATCTCCCTCATTCGAATTTTGAGGCCAAAAAATATATACAGGGTTCGACTCAAAGATTCAACCAAGAAATTTACAGAAATCCTAGTAACCCTTTTTCTTGGTCCATAATCTAGCTAGCAAAGTGTGTTAATTAGGCCCCTTCTAGGTTGATTTTTTTTTTTTTACTTTGAAAGAAACCCATTTGATATGGAGAAGTGAATATTAGTACTATACAGTTCCTTTAGGTTTTCACCCATAAATTTTAAATAATGACCTTAGATTTTGATTTCATCTCCCTCAGAAAAACCTTTATTGTTTACCTTCTGGAGGCCAAATCTCACTCAATTTTAGCTCGATTTTCATCAAACAAAAGGAAACACGTTAATTATACTTGTAATTTATTTATAATGAACTTAGGAAATTTTAGTTTTAGATAATTTGTGAAAGGTAGATTAGACACAACAACTTTCATGCCAAGAGGCATTTTGCCCATTTTGAACCTAGTTTGAGACCAATTTTTATAAATGATTGGGGGTACACTCGTAAGAACAACTTTCCCTCTAAGGCATAGATGAATGTCCCTATGCAATTGCCATGACTTGAACCGCCTTGGAATCCATTGATAGCAGTTTTGTGGCCTTTCAGGTCCATAGTTTGTACCATCCAACTGACGATTAGCCATCACAAGTGCCATGGAGGGAACATATTGTTATGTATCTAATATTATAAGCAATTATTTTAATATTAATGTAGTACTAATTAAAACATAGGATCACACCCTTTAAGTGAAATGGTGTAATTTTTACCTATAAAAGGTTTTCTCAACATTGTAATTAAATCATCAATCAATATTCAATTTTACTGTGGTTAATTTCTGGAATTCATGTGGGTTTTAGAGTTTTAGTCTGCCTCAAGTGGTATTATAGTGAGGTTACTATTCAATCTTCTATGGATTCCCTAAAAAATAGGACCTTGTCCTTAAAAAAAAAAGGTAAA
>LPNX010783913.1:51791-66520 GCA_001517045.1 Pseudotsuga menziesii
ACTTGTAAAGAGAAAGTGAGATTTGAACTTAGGTGGGGAATGTAACAATCATCCCTCCCCACCACCTAATCTACTCACATTTTACAAAACTTAAGGGAAAATAAAGATTTTATTATATAATAATTAATTATTATTCATTAAACCTCACCATTCTTAATAAAACAAAATTCCTCCCTGCACAAGAAAAATGGCAAAAATGAATGAAATTAAAGAAAGAATGGAAAAGTTAGAGCTTAAGCGAGCCCAAGGTTCTAAAAATATTGAGGGTTTACACTCAAGAGTCAACCAAATCGAAGGAGAACTACACAAAAGCAAAATTGAATTATCAGAGACTGTAAAAAAAGAAGTCAACGAAGCAGTATCTTGGGAGATGGAAGGTGTAAAAAGAAACATCACAGTATTGTTCGAATCTAGTTTAAGCAAACTTGAGCATCATTTGGAAAATACAATTACTACATTAGTGTGCAATATGTCAAAGGAAGACTAACCATCCTCAAATTCAAGGTACCATAAGACAATTCCTCCCAAAAGAGGAAGTCCACAAGAAGAGTTCAATCACGATCTCTCTCCAAATCATGAGCAGTCACTTTCTCCTCCAAAAAGGAATGGATATCAAATGAAACCCAAGTTAGAATTGTCAAAATTCAATGGAGACACAAAATGGAGCGTGGCGTGGATCAACAAGGCAGAAGAATGTTTTTCCATACACAATATCACAGCTGATGAGGAAATGATAAAATATGCCTCTATGCAACTAGAAGAGAGGGCTTAAAATTGGTACATGTGGTGGAAGGTTACAACACAGGAAACTAAGCACAAGTGGAGAACATTCAAAAATTATTTCTTTAAGAGGTTTGAAGACTTAAAATAAAAAGACTTCTTCGCAAAACTTACCAGACTGCAGCAAAAAGGCAATGTTGATGAATACACTGACGAATGGGAAGCCCTGGCGACACGTGTGCTAGAACTCACAGATAGTCAACGCCTCCAGAGTTATGTGTATGGACTAAAACCCTATATAAGAGATGAACTAGAGCTACTAAATGTATCAACCTTTGACAAGGAGAGATGCAAGGAAAAAATCATTGAAGAAAAATTAAAAAAGGCATGGAACAAAAACCATGACAAAGATAGAAGGTCTATTCCAAATACGAAAATTGACACCAAATACCAGCCACCACATTTGAGGAATGGTAACAAAACCACCTTAGAATCCCAATGGATGAAAGAAGGAAAGTGTAAGTATTGTGGGGAGAAGTGGGACCCAAGACACAGATGTTTAGAAAAAGAGAACACCAAGAACTTATATCAAAGTGAAGCAGAAGAAGAAGACAAGTCAGATAGAAATGAATCTGACATAGAAGAAACTCGTGACATCGAAAATACCTTGTTAGATTCAGAATATGAATAAACTCCCAAAATATCAATTGCAGCCATAACAGGAATACACCAACCACAAACATTAAAATTAAAAGGGCATATAAAAAATAAAAATGTTGTAGTCCTGTTCGACACAGGAAGCACCCATAATTTCATCGACATAAGTGTTGCAAAGAGGCTTAACCTTTTCATATATCCAGTACCCAACATGAAATTAATGGTACTAGATGGAAAGAATATCGAAAAAGTAGGGAAATGCCACAAAGTTAAGCTGCAAATACAAGACTATAACCTTGAGTCAGAATTTTATGCAGTGCCCTTAGGAGGAGTTGACGCAGTATTAGGAATTTAGTGGTTGCAAACACTAGGTGCCTACTCAGAAAACCACCAAGAACACTTTATAAATTTTAAATGGCAAGGATAAAGATACAAATTATATGTGTTCCAACCCCCTCGCACGCAAATTGTGTCATCCCACAAAATGGACAAGCTAATTCGAAAAGGAGCACCCGCATATGTCGTACAATGCCAGGAGATGGAATTATTAACTTCAGAAGTAGTTAAACAAGATCATCCAGAGATCCAAGGATTAATCCAAAAATACAAAAAAGTATTCGAAGACCTCCCCATGGAGTTACCATCAAAATGGAAGATCGAGCATGTCATCGAAATCAAGTCAGGATCCAGCCCTGTCAATGTTAAACCCTATAGGTATCCACACCACCATAAGATGGAGATTGAAATATTAATCCATGATTTATTGAAATGTGGAGTGATTACAGAAATTTGAAGTCCTTATGCTGCACCAGTAGTACTGGTACGAAATAAGGATGGATCATTTAGGCTATGCATCGATTACATAGTACTAACCAAAATAACTATTAAAGACAAATTCCCCATTCCATTTATCGATGAAATGTTGGACGAACTGCATGGCGCAAGGTACTTTTAAAAATTAGACTTAAGGTTAGGATATTACCAAATTATAGTGAGGCTAGAAGATGTGGCAAAGACATCTTTCTGAACCCATGAGAGACATTACAAATTTAAGGTAATGCCTTTTGGGCTAACTAACGCCCCAACAACATTTCAAGGAACTGTGAATAACCTATTCCAGTCATTCCTAAGGAAGTCTGTATTAGTTTTTTTCGATGAAATCCTTATATACAGTAAGACATGGAAGGATCATCTCACACACCTAGAATAGGTGCTCTCTATTTTAAAAGAAAATAAGTTCTATGCCAAGATGTTCAAATGCACATTTGGTAAAGAACAAGTGAGCTATCTTGGACACGTAATATCTAAAGAAGGAGTCAAGGTTGATCTAGAAAAAATCAAATCCATCATAGAATGGCCCAACCCTACTCACATATCCAAGATAAGAGGATTCCTTGGGCTAACGGGATACTATAGAAGATTCATTAGGAAACATGTGCACAGAACCGTACCCTTATCCAACCTTCTAAAAAAGAATGCATTCCATTGGAATGAAGAAGTGGAAAAATGTTTTGAAGCCTTAAAAGGAATTATGTCCTCCACACCTGTATTAGCTACCCCAGACTTCTCCAAACCATTCATGATAGAATGTGATGCTTCAGGTTATGGGTTGGGGGTAGTACTAATGCAAGATGAACACCCGATAGCTTTTGAGAGAAGGAAATTAAACAAGCAAGAACAATTGAATTCTACATATGATAAAGAAATGCTGGCAATTATGCAGGCATTGGTAAAGTGGCGACAATACCTCTTAGGGAGCAAATTCATGATCCACACAGACCATAATAGTCTTCAATACCTACTTCAGTAGAAAATGTTGTCCACAGAACAAAAGAAGTAGATAGAAAAAATTGTTTCTTTTGACATGGAAATAATACACAAAAAAGGGAAGGAAAATGTAGTCGTAGATGCACTCTCCAAAAAAGATAAGGATATTACCTCTTACTCCATCTCAGTTGCAATTCCAGAATGGCTGAATGAAATACGAAGTGAATACTCCAAGGACCCAGAAACAAGCACTATAATTAACAACTCCAACCGTGACCCCAAGTTTGTTGGAGACATTTACCTTCATACTCACTCCTTCAGTCAAATTGGCCTAGTTAAACCACTATCCTAAGTTTAATTGACATCAGTGGAGCATTAATTACCATCATCCCAGTCACTCCCACGCCTACCTATAGTCAAGGAGGCTAACTTAGCCTTTCCTACAGTCAAGGAGGCTATTTGGAGCACTCTAGGGGTGATCTGTGTGACATTCATGCACCTAATTGCTAACTGGGGGTTACTTTTAGTTCAACCAATCAGTTACAGTCAGTTAAGGTTCCTCCATTCATTAAATATATTATTTAATGATTATTTATTATTATTTTAATGAACTGGAGTGAACAAGGCGCCTTCACCAACTTCTGATGGTCAGTTCAGCTTCAGTTAACCTCATCAGGGTTTATTGGAGTCATGTAGTACTAGCACTTGATGATTGGATTGCTATGACATGTGTTTGATCTCCTTCAGATGAGATTAAGTCATTTATTGCACTCCAACTTCAGTTAGGGTTTGGTGAGTCAATTAGGGGTTTGGTCAAGTGGTTAACTGAGTGAGATTGCATGGCAAAGAGTCAGTTAAGCTAGACTCACTCATTGAATTCGAATTGTCCCTTAGGTTGTCAAATTCTTCATTGAGTCAAGCCATTGCTCATGCATGGTATTGTAATCCTTTATTGTTCATATAATATACAGAGAGGAAACCTATTTGGTATTCCAGTTATTTCCAATTCATGAGTATTTGTTAATTATTCTTTAATGATTTTGATTCCTAGTTCCTAGATCATGTGCAAGAATTAATATGGTATCATAGCATGTGGCGGTATGAAGATCAATCTCTCAAGAACAAGATTTTTGACAGATTTCTCCATGAAATTTGAGCAATAGCTCAAGATTCTAGCACTGCACCAGAAGCCAAGGCTTACCACTCAATATCCCAAGTAAAGAACTTGTTGATCAAGCTTGCTTGATTGACTATGCTAGGTGTGATGAAACCCTAAATGTGCATGCTGTCTGACCTTACGGTGCCCTTTTTTGTTTTGATTTGCAGGTCTTAACAGGTACAACTTTGAGTGGACTCATCAATCCCTCTTCTCACCCCATTCACTAGATATTCGGAATGGAAGTTGAAGATGATTGCCTCTCTGAAGAGACGAGGTCTCTATGAGGTGTCTATTGGAATTGGAAGAGAGACTTATGAGAATGAGAATGACTAGCTAAATGACATTGACAGAGCTTTTGGATCAATAGCTCTGGCCCTTGATGATAGCTTGTGCTACCTTATTTGTTCTGCGGAATACCCAAAGGAAATCTGGACAATATTGGACAGAACCTTTGGCAAGCACAATGGGGATCATAATAGTACTTTGGAGACCACATACAGCACCACAAGAGTTCTTTACTCAAAAGTATCAGTCTCTACTCTCTCCGATGAAGTCGTTCAAGATGAAGATGAAGCAGAATCTTCTACACATTCAATTCGAATTGAAGAAAGTCTCCATGAAGTGACTCCTTCTCCTGATGCTCCGGAAGTTCATGAGATCTCTGATATCTCATCTTCTCATATTTATGAAACAGAATAAGACATTCAAATCTCTGATATTTAATAAAAATTCTGCTACACTTCCATGCAAACATTCACCGGTGATTTTCCTTTGAATTCTGTGCAAAATTTACCAGTAATTGCTTCCGAAAGTGAAGAGAAATTTGATTTTTCTCCCTCTAATGTTGCTGCTGGTGTGAAAATATGAAAAAAATTGGATATTTTGGAAGAAACATCAGATTATAAGAGTGACACATTTTCTCCCCATGATCTATATCTTCCAGCAAAATCCTGCAGGATTGCATGCACCAAAATTTAGAATTTTGAAGAAAAAGACAACTGTGCATCTACCATCTCGGTTGACCATAATTTTGGATCTGATATGAACCTTATTGGATCTGATATGATATTATTTGGATCTGATCTGATATTTCTTGGTTCAAAATTTCAGGTTCATAAACCTTCAGTACTGCTTGTAGCTGTTCTCATCAACGGTGTGAAGAAACAAGTACCGCAAGTCTCCTTCGAAACTGCTGCTGGGGATTTGATTTCATTTCATAGTTTTGGATCTGTTGTGAAATTATTTAGATATGATTTACATTCTTATCTGATATTATTTTTTTCATATTTTAAAATCCAATAGCTTTCAGCCATGCTTGTAGCTTCTCTCACCAATTCCGGTGTGAAAAATCAAGTACCGCAATTCTTCTTCAAATTTGCTTATGGGGATTTGGTGTTAGTTTTCTCTTATGAGGTTGCTGATATTTTATTTTGTGAATCATTAGATATTTATGAATCTATATCATATTATGGATATCAATCATTCACTCTCCAGAGTCCCAACGATTCTATACCTTTGGTCATAAGCTCATCTCCTCACAGAACTAGTAAAGAGGAAGACATTCTGCATCCGCTTGGACACTTGCTCCTAAGATTTGGGGCTGATTTTACCACTCATGGTTTTCTGTTCAAGGCTGCACCATATCAGTTTCTTGAGTGTTCCACACATGGTTTGAATCATCAAGAACCTTTTCTCTCTCTTCAGATGATTTCAGTTGCTCTACATGGGTCCAGTTTTCACCGTGCAGCTGTTTATGTTTCTGATTCAGTTGAGTGCATTGTTTTTCTTCCAAAGTGGAAGATTCCTCCAGACATCTTCACCAAGATATTTTCAGAAAATAATTTCACTTACCTCCGTTCACTTTTGGGGGTGAGTTCATCAGGGTGATCCAGACTACTTTCAGTGTTCAGCTTGAGGGGGGGTTTTTTCCCACTGGGTTTTCCCTCTTTTCCTCACTTAGTTTGTTTTGAGAATTGTTTCAGTTGCTTTATTGTATAGGGTGACCTATGGCCTTTGTTTCTAGGGCCCTAGCATTTTTATGCATCTATGTTTTCTAACTCTTCCTGAGTATAGCTTAAGGGGGGGTGTTGGAGACATTTACTTTCATACTCACTCCTTCAGTCAAATTGGCCTAGTTAAACCACTATCCTAAGTTTAATTGAAATCAGTGGAGCATTAATTACCATCATCCCAGTCACTCCCACGCCTACCTACATTCAAGGAGGCTAACTTAGCCTTTCCTACAGTCAAGGAGGCTGTCTGGAGCACTCTAGGGGTGATCTGTGTGACATTCATTCACCTAATTGCTAACTGGGGGTTACTTTCAGTTCAACCAATCAGTTACAGTCACTTAAGGTGCCTCCATTCATTAAATATATTATTTAATGATTATTTATTATTATTTTAATGAACTGGAGTGAACAAGGTGCCTTCACCAACTTCTGATGGTCAGTTCAGCTTCAGTTAACCTCATCAGAGTTTATTGGAGTCATGCAGTACTAGCACTTGATGATTGGATTGCTATGACATGTGTTTGATCTCCTTCAGATGAGATTAAGTCATTTATTGCACTCCAACTTCATTTAGGGTTTGGTGTGTCAATTAGGGTTTTGGTCAAGTGGTTAACTGAGTGAGATTGCATGGCAAAGAGTCAGTTAAGCTAGACTCACTCATTGAATTCGAATTGTCCCTTAGGTTGTCAAATTATTCATTGAGTCAAGCCATTGCTCATGCATGGTATTGTAATCCTTTATTGTTCATATAATATACAGAGAGGAAACCTATTTGGTATTCCAGTTATTTCCAATTCATGAGTATTTGTTAATAATTCTTTGATGATTTTGATTCCTAGTTCCTAGATCATGTGCAATAATTAATAAAGTTTGAATGGAAAAACAATATTCTTTGGTGCAAGGGGAGGATTTGTTTGAACTCAAACTCTAAATTCAAGGTTAAAGAAATAAAAGAATCCCATGATTCACCAGCCACCAGACATGTAGGATTCTTCAAATCTTATTATAATGCAAGAAGGTCATTTTTCTGGAAGGGAATGCAGAAAGATGTCCAGCAATATGTGGAAAAATGCGACAATTCCCAGAGAAAAAAAAGTGAAAATATTTTAACCCCAGGGTTACTCCAACCCCTACACATTCCAAACTAGAAATGGGAAGAGATATCAATGGATTTCATTCATGGGTTACCTCTGTCAGAAGGAAAGGACAAGATCCTTGTAGTGGTCGATTGATTAACCAAATTTGCTCACTTCATGGCAATAAAAAAAATAGACACGACAAAACAAATTGCAAAAGTATTTTGCAAAAATGTCTACAAATTGCATGGCTTCCCAAAAGTCATCGTCAGTGACAAAGATGCCAAATTTAATGGAAAATTTTGGAAGGAATTCTTTAAACAAATGGGTACATCACTCAATATGAGCTCAGATTACCACCCCCAAACAGATGGTCAGACTGAAGTCGTAAATAAATGCTTAGAAGAATATCTACGTTGTTTCGTAACAAATAAACAAAACAATTTGTCTCAATGGTTACACTTAGTAGAATGGTGGTGCAATTCAACATACCACACCTCCACAAAAATGACCCCTTTCCAAGTCTTATATGGGTATGAACCTCCAAATTGGAAGGAGTTAGTTCTGAACGATAGTAATGTTCCAGAAGTAAGGAACCAACTAGATAAATCCCAAAAAACAATTGAATTACTAAAGGACAACTTAATCATGGCATAGAATTGGATGAGGAAACAAGCATATCAATGCAGAACCAAAAGATAATTTGAAGTAGGAGATTGGGTATTCGTAAGACTCCAACCCTATAAACAGGTATCCCTTAAAAGTGGAGAGAAACACAAGTTGGCCCCAAAGTTCTATGGACTGTACCAGATTATCCAAAAGATTAGTCAAGTGGCATATAAATTACAGTTACCTGATAAAAGTTGTATCCATAATGTATTCCATGTATCATGTCTCAAAAAGATGTTGGGTAACCATCAAATAGTACAAACAATACTTCCTATGTTATATGAAGAAGGAAGGGTCATTTGGGAACTTGAGGCAATCATTGCAATCCAAGAAAGAAAACTCCATTCTAGAACACTCAAGGAATATCTCGTTAAGTGGAAGAATTTTCCAGATGAAGACGTATCATGGGAGACAGAACATTTTCATCAACAATACCCATCCTTACCCTTGCTTTGAGGACAGAGCATTCTAAAAGACAATGGCAATGTTATGTATCTAATATTACGAGCAATTATTTTAATATTAATGTAGTATTAATTAAAACATAGCATCACACTCTTTCAATGAAACGGTGTATTTTTTACCTATAAAAGGTTTTCTCATCATTGTAATTAAATCATCAATAAATATTCAATTTTATTGTGGTTATTTTCCAAAATTAATGTGGGTTTTAGAGTTTTAGTCTACCTCACATATCCCAAATCAAATGATGACATGGAACTCTAAAGTTTATCTTCAAAGGATTTTGTCAAATACATTTCTTTCTCTCGAATTATAACTTTTTGAGCAAAATAATATTAATTTTTTCCTACAGGGAAAAAATATATATTTTGAAGGAAGTTAAAAGTGATTTGACTTAGAAAAATGGCCGCTTCTCCAAAAGTGACAAGTATCTTGTAAATCGTTAAGTCTCTTTTGATCAAATGGATTTCACGTAACCCTAACCTCTCAAATCTCTTTATATATGAGGAGGGTCCTTTGTAATAGTTAACATTTATTCAACAAGGAATATAAGCTCTATTGGTATTTTTTTAGAGTTTTTAGTGCTATACTCACTTGTCCACAGTCATCTATTGAGATTTTGTATATACTTGTTAACGTTTGAGGGGTAGTAGTAGTAGTTGTTTATGTTGGTTAGCTATGTTGCTTGTATTATTTTCTTTGGTTTAATATGTTGGTTTTAATTTTCTCTACTAATAGTTATTGTTTGTCATATATATTGGCTTTTGTGCAAGTTTTCTGAACAATAGGTACTTGTTTGCTTAGTAATCTATGTTTGCTTAAATAATTTTGATTTGGATTTATATTGGTATGGAAAAGCTGAAAAGACTGTGTTCATAATATAGTTTAAAATCTTAACTTCTCTTCCCCTAAATCGCCCTCTCACTCTGTATGTGAGGTGAGGGTCACTACTGCTGCATTGCATTGAGGTGAGGGTCATCGATAAAATATGAAATTAAAAATAAGAAAAAAATATTAATTTCTTACTATATGAAAAGTTGGACTTTACTATTCCATGATCTTAAAGATAAAGGATTACTCATTTTTTTTCTTTTTATTTATTTATTTAAGTTACGAATACTAACGTTATATAACCCAAAATTTTAATATTTCTTTTAGACTTCTTATTGTCATGTAAAGAATTGATTTTTGCAAGATAGTTAAAAGGTACCATTGGAATGGTTTGAAACCATATATGCCTCACGGAGGAATTATGGCCTTAGTTAGTCAATATGACTAAGGCATACTTTACTATTGGGTACAGGTAGGCTTTAACTTCTTGTTTTATGACTTGTCCACTGAAGGAGCGAGAAGATATTAAGACTTGAGGTAACTTTAAAACCCTTTACATACTAAGGTCTTGAATTTCTCTAATAGTTGATTTATCCTTAGTGGTTTTACAACCTAAAGGAATTAATATCTTAACCTTGTAGGTATAAATTAATGCCTAAGTATTGTAAACCTAAAGTCTTGCTAGAGACAACTTCGGACTACCAAATATGCACATAAAGAGAAAAGTTTAGACAAAGGTAATGATCATACTACCGAGTTCAAAGTTCTTCGTTTGGGAAGTTTGGTTGAATTAAAAGTGATGGGATGTATGTTGTACAAGTCATTAATTCTTGGCCTTTCAAACCCCAAGAGGCTTGTACTACACCCTAGCTGTCGGACTTTTATAGATTGCAAAACCCTAGGAAATTATTGTGGGTTTAAGTAGTATTACAACAATCCTTTTCCGGTGCCTTTGGGAATGGTTTTACTGCCTAACCTTCAATGCGCTTCAGCTTCCTAGTTTTGTTTTCTCATTCGAAAGAACTAGCTCAGCTTAGCCACAACTTACGCTTTGATCCAGTTACTGGAATCTATGTCTAGAAAGTTGAACAACGCACCGGGCAGAGTCAACAAGGTAAGTGCCATGATTTTCAAAAACTATTTTTTTTTCAGAAATAAAGTACCCAAAATTTTGTTTGTAATCTAAACAAATATTAAACTGGTGCAGATTAAAGATCTCCTTGTGGAATTGGAATCCGGTCGAAGTGCAGGCCAAGGCAAGAACAAAAATTTGTGTAAGGCCTCTGTCGCTCCTATGGGACTCTTATGGAGGAAATCAGTTTTATAAGTTTCATACTCTTGCTATGAGATAATTACAAACTGCACTTGTGTTTTACTAGTTAAAGAAATACTCTTTCTAAATATTTCTAATAGAGTAGAGAGATATTGAGCCAACCTGTTCAGTTATAGTTACTTTGAGTACATTATTTTGTTTACAGGTTTTATAACAGAACTTACCGAAGTTTAAAACATTGTTTACTATGTTTTTCTAGCTCAGCCTTGAAATACTATAATTGAGAAAAGTTTTCTTAAAAAGAATTCTGTCTTTAAAAAAAATCATTGATTTACAGTAGGCCGAGAGGGTCTTATCTGTAACAAATATGCATACAAAAGACTATGGGTCTTTTTGTCTTTTTGTTGATTCTAGAAAAAAATTGTTTTCTTAACTACTACTAAAGAATGTATGCATAAATTTTGCAACCCCTGTGTATTTATTTCTTTGTAAAAAAAATGGTTTAAATGACCCTGGTTGGAATGGAGTGAAAAATATTGTTCAATTAAATATCAGATTTACAAGGGTTTTTTTTTGGAAGAAAGTATAAATATTGAATAAGTTTTTACCTATGAGGTTAATTACCTTAATAACTATACTTGATTCATTGTTTTCATTGTGGACTTTTGCGGCGTAAATAAAAAAGGGCAAAAGCCACTATCATGGAAGAAGATTATTGTTTGGAAACTCTTTCTTTAAATTTTTTCCCTTTTATTTAGGGCTTACTAAGCCGTGGTAAGGAAATTTAAAAAGAATCACCCAAGAGGAGTATAACAATAATTTTATGTTGAGTAGTTATAACTTACAAAGTTTAATTTTTAATCCTTTACATTGAAAATGAAATAGTTTATCATTTACCAAATTTCCACCATCCTCCTTTTACCCGAAAGTACGCCATTTAAATATATAATTACCAGGCTTAACTAAAAAAAATATAAGGGGTTCAACCCTAAGCCTGAATCTTGATCTACAAACTTGGTGGTATAGATCTAGGGTTTAAATGTGTTTAATGTTTATGACTAAAATGTCTCGCTCTGTCTAAATTAGTTTTTATTTATAATATTCAATCCAAAATATGTTTTAAAACTAAGCTAAGCTTTTAAACTGTAACTACTTATTACAAAGACAATGCCTGAAAACCGGAAGCCTGATTGTTTTTAAAAAGTGCAGTACTAATTTCTATTCATTATATGAAGTCTTCGAATACTTTGCAATTTTATTGTAGAAAGTATGAATAGGGTAGAAAATTTCATCATTGTGTGTATATGTCATGTTCACAATGGTACACAATATTTATTTATTTTATTGTTGAAAGCCTGATTAGACTCGAAAATGTCACTGTTCTGTGTACCTGTCAAGGTACATACATACTGACGCCGCATAAATATTTCATGATTTATGCAAAATGTTGACAGGTACATACATATTGACCCCGCATAAATACTTCTTGATATATGCAAAATGATTATCCAAGATATTTTTGCAGCGATAAAAGTATTCGAGTAGGCAAGTATATTATTATGCATTGGATGACTGTGTATAGTTTACTAGGATATATTTTTGTTAACCATATCATATACAAAAAAACACAGTGTTATAGTTAGTGTATAGTTCAGTGGATAAGAAAAATATGCAATAGCATGCTGGTATACTGAAATTTCCCTGTAGGGAATATTTTTAACATGTAGGATGTTAAAAGTAATCTGGCACATACTGACCCCGCGTAAATAATTCATGATTCATGCAAAATGTTGGCAGGTACATACATACTAACCCCACATAAATACTTGATATATGCAAAATGATTATCCAAAATATTTTTGCAGCGATAAAAGTATTCTAGTAGGAAAGTAGATTATTAGGAAGTAGATGACAGTGCATATAGTTTACGAGGATATATTTTTGTTAACCATAGCATATACAAAAAAAACACAGTGTTGCAGTTTGAATGCCAATATTTTGTACCTGCTGGTATGTTTTGAAATATCTTAAACCTTGTATTTTGTAGTTTGTAGCAGGAGTTTGTGGTAGGTATTTTATTCATTGTGGTCAAGGCATGAAGCTTTTGGTTGATTAAGGATTTTAATTATTCAAAACAAGTTCATTTCTTAAAGTGACATTTGATTCCCCACAAAAAATATATCTTTTAATAATGTTGGGTTTAGCCAGCTCATACCTAGTGTTTCCCTGCTCTTGGGAGCTTTCGAGTGGGTATGAAACGTTGCTAAATGTATAGGTATGGTGATGGGTACATGGAAATGTTTAGGGAGATTTTGTTGCAGGTTTGACCTATTCCAAGTTGGCATTTCCTGGTTTAGGTAGCTCTTTCAATCATCCGTCATGTCATCTCTTTATATAGTTTCCCTGTCAGTGCAATGATTCTTCTCAATGTTTGACAGTTTCCTTGTGATTTCCATTACATGAGTTTGATCAAACAAGACACTACAGACCAGAGGCTTAATAATCTATGTGATGATTGATTTTCGTCATTCAGATTTCCAACTATACAGACTAATCTTTGTGTTGATGTATTTGTAACTTTGGAATGTATTCATCTATGTATCTTATGTATTGTAACCCGATGTTTATTCCGGGATGTACCTATTATGTATTTGAGTCATGTTGTCATGCCCTGATGTTCCGATCGGGAGGATCAATAATGTAAACAAGTCGTGTCAAGTCATGGTGGGTAACCCTCCGATTGTCTAAGTGTTAAAGTCCCCGCAGTTCCAGGGCACTAGGGTTATTAGAATCTCCTAGTAGAGGTCAGCCATAGTAGGGTTTTAGTCATGTCGGGATTAGTATAAATGGAGAACTGGAGTCTCTATTTATCACACAAGTCATACACACTCAAGTGTAACACATAGTTGAGAAAGGAGAAGACACTAAGGCTAGACAAGAAGAAGATTACTGTTGTTGGGAGATCACTTACTGTCTTGGGGATTTTACTGTTTTCGTGTTGATTCTATCTCTGAGGAAGCTGCGGGGTTTTCTCCTTTATGGTTTCCGTGAGGAAAAACATTGTGTTCATTGTCTCTTGTGTTTGATTGGTATACTTGTTATTCTCTCAGTTAAACATCCTAATAATGCTAGCTTAATGTTAAAAAACTAACATGGAATCAAAGCTAACCTGAGAAGAAGACACTGCGCAGCTACGAGAACTAGGGCTTCCTGGTTTGTGGATATTCCTCCACAGATTTTTAGCAAAAGTAAGGTGGAATAACTCTCCTCCTTAGGGCGCATCTTTCTGTCGAAGCAAAATCCAATTCTGAGGTTTTTCAGTTTTGGATCTGCCACTGCTGTCGGAAATTAGGGCTTTTCATAGAAGAGGAATTTTCTAGTGAGCCCAAGCCTGAATTGATCTCCTCCCTGTTAGAATAATCAACCCATAGTATTTACCCACTTAGACATTATTTCATTTATTTTGTCTTATTTTCCTAGTCCATGAGTCCCACCATGTGCAAGTAGCTAATTGCCTATCCATAGAGGTCAAAATTGCCATTATTGACTCATGGAGTGCTTTGGAAAGTCCTGGGAATCAAATCTGCTTTATTCCTGGCCTCCTAGGCACCCTTCTGCTTTTTCTGCTTTGTTGACTGCTTTTCCAGCTTTTAAAGCACATAAGGAAAGCTAAAGTAGGTGAGGTAAACCTGTTTTATTCCCCTTTCATCCTCCACTCTTTCCTCCATGCAAAAGCATGTATGAGCTGCCATTTGACCACTCTTTAGCTTTCCCATGCGCCCTTGCTAATTCGTGGGGTCCTTGATAGATTTGGGATCAGCTTTTTACACCTATGGGGGATTTGCCTATTTTGGGTAAGCCTGCTTTATGCTAGATTTGGATGCTTCCTTATGCATTCTATTTTCTCATGTATTCTATATATTTAGCAGCCTATTTTATTACAGGGTTGGCTATTCTACACTCAGTTAATACAATTTAGTGTTACAGCTCCATATTCAGTCTCTATTGTTGATAATTTTGCATGATCAATTGTTAATTGCTGTGAGTGAAATTAATCTACTGCAGGCCTGAATTTCTACATGGTATCAGAGCCATTGTAGGTT
>LPNX010783913.1:70810-92696 GCA_001517045.1 Pseudotsuga menziesii
TACAATTTAGTGTTACAGCTCCATATTCAGTCTCTATTGTTGATAATTTTGCATGATCAATTGTTAATTGCTGTGAGTGAAATTAATCTACTGCAGGCCCGAATTTCTACACTCCCCAAAATCGAAGTTAGGGACAAATTTCAAGGCATTTGGGTGGACATAACTCCAGAAAAGCAAAATGTTGATGAAATCCTCAATGATGCCAACATGGACTTGCAGTGGCCCCACGGGATGTCATTGATGCCACAAAGTCCCACCTTGCAGTGCCTTGGACCCCTTACAGAGTGGGTTGGTGCCTTGAAGCACCTTTTACTCAATTGACAAGGTCCCTCTATCCACAAGACTGGATCTTGATGGTAGTTGAAGACATTGAAGACCTTGGAGATGGTTTTCAAGACCGTACAGAAGTTGGAGAAGCCCTAGATGAGTTGGAGAAGCATTAATGACCCATTCTGTGGTCATTCATGCTTTGATGGTGCCATGGTACCCTAAGAGAAGGTTTGGAAACCCCACAGGTGATGTCATGATGGATCTTGACCCATAGAAGTCCCCTTGTGTGGTTCAGGTGTTTGAAGAATCCTATGAAGCCCCTTGCTTGATGAAGAAGTCCTAAAGATGTCCTTGGACCCACAGTTGGTGATTTGATGACCCTACAACCCTTGTTGGGGTCATGGAGCTCTTGTGTGATGATGATGGCCTTGTATGGTCCTTGACAGGCTATGGAACCCATGAACATGTCCTAGGTATGATGAAGAAGCCCCTGAAAACTTGGAACCCCTGATGAAGACCCTGATGCCCTTGCAAAGTTCACGGATACCACTACTTGCACTTACATGGTTAGGTGACATGAAGATATGGTCATTGATGACTTAATGAAATCATGGAACCTTTGTGAAGACCTTGATAGCCTAAGATGTTGAATAAGAGCCCTTGGTCCCTCTTATGACTATCGGGGTTTTGGTGACTTGAAGACATACCCTTATGACCATCTAAATAGTAAGAATATGTGACATGAAAGGTGTGACCCTTACCTAAGTGACTAGTAACTAGAGTTTTGGTCTAAGTGGTCCTAGGCTTACTCATGCAAAGGGTCAAAGGTGTGACCCTAACCTAGCAGCCCTATTGATGTGACTCCTTAAAGCAATTAAAAGAAATACTAAGTAATACATGCTCTTCCAAAGGATATGTCGGCCCAATACAAAAATAAATAAATTAAAAATATATATATAAATTATTTTGTGAAGTTGGCTCAGTCAAAATAAATTAAAAATATATATGTCGGCTCAGTAAAAATCTATATAAATAGGCCTTAACAATTTTATTTTTGGGTGTGAATTTCTGAACTTGCTCTGTGATTTTTTTGATGGTTTACTGAGGCAAATTTCGGGAAGCAGCAGACTATAATTCCGGGCAGCAGCAGACTGATGTTTTTTGGGCAGCAGCAGACTGTAATTTCAGGCAGCAGCAGACTGATTTTTTTGGGCAGCAGCAGACTGCAATTTTTTGATGGTTTGAAGTCTGGCCTGAGGTACTCGTGGGCAGTAGAAAGAACACTAAAACATAGCAGCAGCAGACTCATTTTATTTCTGTGAATTTTAGCAGCAGTGAAGTCCTTTTTGGTGATTGTTTGTAGTAGTACAAAATTACAAACAAACCCCAATTGTGGATGCCCTAAATTTGGGAGCAGTGTAGCAGACCCGAGATCACAACAGTATGGTGAATTTGGCGGCAACAACAAAGGTAAAACAGTCCACATTTTGCAGCAGAGCTTGAAGTTGTCTGAGACCTCATGTTTTGACAGCCCAGTTAGGGCACATTCAGTTCACCTCAGCCTGAGCTTACACCAGCATCTTGATACCCTAAGAAAACTCGTGGATGACTGAGGCTGCACCAAGGAGCAGCAGAACAAAAACATTTGGATTTTTTTTTTCCATGAAAAGATGAAGTAAACTAAATGAATTTCTGCTTCCCTAGATGAACAAGAAAGACCTTATTTTGCAACAGCAAGAAAGACCTTATTTTGTGGCAGTGGATCATTGAATTTCAGGTGAAAGTGGCAGCAAGGACAGCCATAGTCAATAATGGTAGCAGCAGTAAAAGATTTCTCTTAAGGTCTATTTTTGGGGGCTATATGAAGGTAGCAGTATATTCACAATGAGTCTGAGGCAATTTTTAAAGGAAGTAGTGATCTCTGAGTTCTGAATTTTGGTGATGGGAATAGCCAAGAAGCAACCACAGTCAAACATTTAATGATGCATCTAGTCAACATTTGAAGGATAAAAAGGATCATCTTGTAGCTTCACTTCTTAGACAAAAATCAATTTGTGTTGTTTGGAAAAGGCCTCTAGCCCATGAGGGTCTCTATCTTTCTTGACATATCTCATGTCTAGGTTATCTTGTAATAGCTCTAAAGATACCTAAAGCCCTGTGATGTGAACAATGAATTGAAGTTCTACCAGAGAGAAGCATTCTGGGTGTCCTACAGTGACAGTATTTGATAGTCTTTAATTTAAGTTGATTTGATATGATAAGTGAAGACTAATTTGTTAAGTGACAGCCGATATATAGTGATGAATTGTATACACAATGAAACATCAAGTGATGATGCAATTATGACAATGATGCACAGACTCGAGGTTTTCCAGTGTTTTCACTAAAGTATGAACAGTCTATTGCTGCCCTCTAACATCCACAACATTGGCATAGTCAAGGTATGAAACTAATGAAAGGTATGATCATGAACAATGGTAGTTACAGTATATGTATACCCTGGTTTGATGCATAGTCACAAAGATGAAACAGTGAGGATGATGATTATGTAAACACAGTACATAGTAGTATATTTGTATTATACAATAGTATATTTGTGCAACAAATATGAAGTTGAATGATGTTGATGCAAGCTATATTGATGCAAATTCCATGAGGTTGATGCATATTGAATGATACTACTATACAGATAGTTGTATGAAGACATATATTGTAATGAAATATACAATGACATCCTTGTATGTGTAATAAGCAGCGAACAGTGACAAATTTCTTGATGATGCGTTGATGCCCTTCTGTGCACAATAAAGTCACTTGATTGAATATGCAGTGGGTATGTTCCATACTATGATGTTGCGTTGATACACTCACCCTGATGATGATGCGATGGGATGATGCATGCATGCACACTTGATAGCATTCAATGACAAGTACAAAAGTGACAAGTGATGAATAGTCTTGAAGTCTTAACAGTGCATGATGAAGCTTGAAGATATGAAGATTGACTTGAAGAGGATATGAGCAGACGTCTTGATGACAAGCAATTAGTAAAAAAGAAAATGATGATGATGACAGTTTGACACCTACAGCAGTAAGGCAGTGATACCTTTAGAAAAAGACATGATGATGATGTGACAAGTGAAGAAGATGATGAGAGTTATGAGCAAAAGAGTGTTGCAGTAGTAGATGACCAGTAGTATTGATGTTTAATATGACAGTGATGACATGGGAAGAAAGATGATGTGGCAGTGATATCTGTAGGGATGATTTGATAGTGACTAGATCACAGAGGTTGTTGAGCAGCAGTGAGCAAATGAACAAGATGATTGATGAGCAGTGTTACAGTAGAGTTTATATGATCAGCAGAGATGATGAGCAGCGTTGATGATGTGATAGAGATTGCTTGTGTATGATGACATGAGTATGGTAACTAAAGTATACTTTAAATGTATAAGCAATCTTGTCTTGCTTTTGAGGTTAGGATACCTCAAACCCTTCTTAGCAGGGTCTAAGAAAACTAGGCAGGGTCTTGGATGCAGAGTAGGTGCTCTTCATATCAGTAGGTGCTGATTTTACCTCACGGTTGTAGCCGGACCAAAACTAATATATAAAGATTACAAAATTATATGGTGTTGTGTTCTTTTGTGTTATGGTTCTTGATGATTCAAATGCTTATGATATGTTTATGAAATGATTATGAGATTGGTAGAATGATGAATTGGTAGTTAATTCTGGCAAGCTAAGAAAAGTTTTAAAATTTTCTTCACACTAATTCACCCCCCCTCTCAGTGTCTAACACAAACCCTAATTTCCTCCTGAACCAGCTCTACAAGATTTCAGCTCAAGTCTTAGATCCGACATTTTGACCTGGTAAGATCTAAGATCTCTTGTATTTCCATTTGAGATTCTCATTTATAAAGATGTCTCATCACAACAAGCTTGATGAAAAGAATTAGGGAGATGATAACTTCCGAGCCTAGAAGTATAGGATCTCCCTGGTCCTGGAATAGAATGAATTAGACTCCTACATTCATGAGGAGGTTCCAGTTCCAGAGGGAGATAAGGCAAAGGCCTTACATAAGAAGAAGATGGTTATGGAAAAGAGGATCATTGTTGATTCTATCAAGGATCACCTTATCCCACATGTGTCCTCTCTTAAGACACCTAAAGCTATGTTTGATGCCCTAACCAAATTGTTTGAAGGAAAGAACATAAATTAGAAGATGACTCTGAGGAATCAACTGAAGAATGTGAAGATTCAAAATGCAGATACCATCCAGTCTTACTTCAAAAGGGTTTCTCAGATCAAGGAACAATTAGAAGCTGTAGATGAAGAAGTGGAGAATGCAGAGATTGTGATGACAACACTAAATGGCCTTCCTAGGTCATGGGATGCTTTCATTCAAGGAATCTGCGCTAGAAAGAAGTTAGTCAAATTCAGCAGACTATGGGAAGAATGTTCTCAAGAAGAAGCACGGATAGCAGCTAGAGAAGAGAAGATGGGAAGTGAAGACCAAGCCCTCAAAGCCCACTCCAAGAAAAGCAGAAGAAGACCTCATTACTCCAAAGGTAAGGATTCTCATCTCAGAAGAGACATATAAAAATTAAGATGTTATACATGTGATGAAAGAGGACACTTTGCAAAAGACTGCCCTAAGAACAAGGGCCACTCTCATAAGAAGAAGGGGAACAAAAGAAGACATCATGCTCATGTTGCAGAGGATGATGAACCATCCAAGAAGAGATCTAGATATGAAAGAGAAGATTCTTCAAGCGAGGATGAATATGTTCTAATCTCTGCTCTCACAGGTAACATTTCTCATGGAAGTGATGATTGGCTTAGAGACAGTGGGGCTTCCAAACATATGACTGGATTCAAGGAATCCTTTGTGAGACTGTCAGAACATGAATCACCTCACAAGGTGAAGCTAGGAGATGACTACCAATATCCAATAAAAGGTAGTGGGGAATATTCATATAAACCAGGCTCTAGTAAGTCTCTAACAATGAAAGAAGTATTGTTTGTGCCAGGAGTCAAGAAGAACCTTCTCTCCATATCAGCATTGGATGTAAAAGGGATGCAGGTTACATTCATAAATGGTCAAGTCATCATGTGGCCAAAAGGTAAGACTATCAATGATGCAATAGTAATTGGAGAACAAGAAGGAGGATTGTACAAATTGAAGGGGCATCCAAAACAACCCTTGGTACATGACACAGTAGAGCCAAATGAACTTTGGCATAGAAGGCTTGCACATGTGCATTACAGAGCACTACCTATTGCAAGCAAAGCTGTTGAAGGTCTTCCAGAATTCCAAGCAAAACATGATGGAGTTTGTAAAGGATGTGCGAAAGGGAAGAATACAAAGAAGACATTTCCCAGTAGCAAAAGCAAAGCCAAAGACATACTAGAAATCATCCACTCCGATGTATACGGTCCTATGTCATCAAACTCACTAAGAGGGTATGCATACTATGTTTCCTTTATTAATGATTTTTCTAGAAAGACATGGGTTTAATTTATGAAAAACAAAGATGAAGTATTCAGTAAGTTCAAGGAATTCAAATCCTTGATCGAGAACCATACTAAAAAGAATATCAAAACCATTCGATTGGATAATGGTGGAGAATTCACTTCGAATGAATTCAAAGAGCTATGCAAAGAATCAGGGATTAAGAGGGAGTTGTGTACTCCTTATAATCCACAATAGAATGGGATTGCAGAACGGAAGAATAGAACCATCATGGAAGCTGTAAGAGAAATGCTTCATGATCAAGATCTTCCTATGCATCTTTGGGCTAAAGCTGCTAGAATAGCGGTGTATGTATAGAACCATACTCCACATAGAGTACTTGAGAACAAGACTCCTGAAGAAGTCTTCTTCGAAAAGAAACCAGAATTTGTCCATCTCAGAATATTCAACTTTCCTATGTACATACACATTCCAAAAGAGAAGAGAACAAAATTAGACCCTTCAGGAAAGAAGGGCATATTTGTAGGATACTCTGAGAGCTTGAAGGATTACAGAATCTATTTTCCAGGATATAAGAAGATTGACATTAGCAGGGCTATGACATTTGATGAAGACACAGCCTACAACAAGTTCAGAAAGAGACCTACTGAAGAACCTGAAGGAGCAGATGCAGAAGTACCCAGAATTCATGAAACAACCATGAAAAAACAAGATCAAGAAGAAGATTGAGATTTCGAGGAAGCACAGAGACTTGTAGATCCACCTCTAGAGAAGAATCCTCATAAGAGGAAACCTGCTTGGGCACGTGAACTTATCCAAGGTGCAGAAAGATATGGGGCTCCAGAAGAGAATCACAGAGGAAGAAAGAGAACCAGATCTTGCTCCCAGTATGTAGCTTTACTATGTGATTTCATTGATAAAGATCCTTCCAGTTATGAAGAAGCAGCAAAACAGAAAGAATGGAAGGATGCTATGATCAAAGAATATCAATCGATCATGAAGAATGATGTCTGGGATGTTGTCCTAAGACCAGAAGGGAAGTCAGTTGTAACTTCCAAATGGATCTACAAGATCAAGCATGCTGCAGATGGTAGCATTGAAAAGTATAAAGCAATATTTGTAGCTCGAGGTTTCTCTCAGAAAGAATGAATAGACTATGAAGAGACCTTTGCACTTGTCGCCAGATACACTTCCATCAGATCAGTACTTTCTCTGGCTGTAGTGATGAAATGGAAGATACACCAAATGGATGTCAAGACTGCATTCTTGAACGGTGAAGTGGAAGAGGAAGTGTATGTAGAACAACCACTCGGTTTTGAGATACATAACAGAGAGTCTCATGTATGCAAATTAAAGAAATCCCTGTATGGTTTGAAACAGGCACCCAGGACCTGGTACGACAGAATTGATAACTTTCTATCCAGTTTGGGCTTTACCAAGAGTAAAGCAAATTCCAACCTTTACTATAAGGTTGAGGATGGAAACCCAGTGATGCTTCTACTCTATGTAGATGATCTATTTGTGACAGGTACGGATGGGTTGATTGTTGATACGAAGAGAAATATTGATGCTGAGTTCAAAATGAAGGACTTGGGGATGATGCATTACTTTCTAGGTATGGAGGTGTGGTAGAGTACAGATGGAATCTTCCTTGGACAAGGGAAGTATGCAGTAGATATCCTGAAGAGGTTTGGGATGATGGACTGCAAGGCTATGACCACACCTATGGCATCAAACCTAAATATATTGAGTGATGCTTCATCAGAGTCAGTTGATGCTATGATGTATCGTCAGATGATTGGTTCATTAATGTACTTGACGAACACGAGACCAGACATTTGCTTTGCTGTGAACACCTTGATCCAATACTTAATAGATCCGAGAAGTGTTCACTTGATTGCTGTAAAGAATGTTCTAAGGTACCTGAAGGGTACAGTTGATTATGGGCTCAAGTACGATGTGAATCCAAAGATTAACTTGGAAGTTTATGTTGATTCAGATTGGGCAGGTAGTGCCATCGATAGGAAGAGTACTTTAGGATGGTGCTTCAGTATGGGATCAGGTGTGATCTCTTGGTTTAGCAGGAAGCAATCCTGTGTGGCACTGAGTACAGCTGAAGCAGAGTATGCCGCAGCTTGTTTAGCTAGTTGTCAGGCACTATGGATGCAGAAGCTACTGTTTGATATATTTGATCTCTAGTTGGATGCTACTTGTATACATTGTGACAACCAGAGTTGCGTGAAGTTGTCAGAGAATCCAGTGTTCCATGACAAGTCGAAGCATATCGAGATCAAGTATCACTATATTAGGGATATGGTGCAGAGGGGAACAGTGAAGCTGCAGTATGTTGCGATGGAGGAACAGATAGCCAATGTATTGATGAAGCCATTAGCTAGGCTGAAGTTTGAGTACTTCAGGGAGAAGCTTGGTGTTCTCCAGATCGAGGTTTCCTCCAAGAGAAAGTGATGAGACCCATAGCCATTCTGAAATGGTGAGAGGATTGGTTCCTTCCATGGTCAGATGTAAGGGCTGAACCATTCTGTCATGGTGAGAGGATTAGTTCCTTCCATGTCAAATATGAGTGCTGGCCATTCTGTCAAGTAGGACAGATGTAAGGGAAATTGCCATTTTAGGAATGGAGGCACCTAGTCAGTTACCAAGAACACTCAGTGTAGGACTGAGTAGCCATTCTGATGTGATAGAGGGATGTATTCCCACTTGATCAGATGTAAGGGCTGAATCATTCTATCATGGATAAAGGATTAAGTTCCTTCCATGTCATATGTGAGTGTTGGCCATTCTGACAAGTAGGTCGAATGTAAGGGCAACTTCCATTCTCTAGGAGAATGGAGGCACCTGGTCAGTTACCAGGTAGCTCAGTCGAGGAGGACTGGGGGCCATTCTGATATGATTGCTGGGATGTGTTCCCTCATGATCAGATATGAGTGCAAGCCCTTCCATAATTGTGAGCAGGATGTGTTCCCGCCTGGATGGATGTAAGTGCAGAGCCATTCTTTGCATCATGTGTTGATCAGATGTAAGTGCTGAGCCATTCTTCGCATCATGTGTTGATCAGATGTAAGTGTTGTGCCATTCTTCGCATCATGTATTGATCAGATGTAAGTGCAGTGCCATTCTTCGTATCATGTGTTGATCAGATGTAAGTGCAGTATCTATCTTCGCATCATGTTTTTGATCAGATAGAGATGTTGAAGCCTTTCTTTGATCATGTGTTGATCAGATGTAATTTCTTGGACTTTCTGATATGATTATAGGATTAGTTCCTACATGATTAGATGTGAGTGCTGGGCAAGCCTTTTTGATGAGTAGGTCAGATGTAAGTGTTGGGAATTCCATTCTTCGTATCATGTGTTGACTAGATGTAAGTGTAGTATCTATCTTCGCATCATGTGTTGATCAGATAGAAATGATGAGCCATTCTTCGTATCATATGTTGATCAGATATAAGTGCTGGAAAAGACCTACATGGAGGCTAGGCCTACAACTATCATGAAAAAGGGCTAGCTCTGTAGAACTTCCTATGATGAGAAGAATCATAAGATAGCACCCATGATGATCCAGATCTAGTGATGATCCAGATCAAGTGATGATCTAGATCCAGTGATGATCCAGATCTAGTGATGATGTCCCATGATGATCCAGATCAAGAGATGATTCATATCTGATGACTTGAAGACGAAGATGACTTGAAGACAAAGATGACTTGAAGACTCATAAGAATTGAGATGCAGAAGACGAGATGATCCAGTTGATACAGAGAAGAAGACCAGTGCTGAAAATTGTGTCGAAAGAATACCTTCCTAGTTAAGAGGGAGTGTTGATGTATTTGTAACTTCAGAATCTATTCATCTATGTATCTTATGTATTGTACCTCGATGTTTATTTTGGGATGTACCTATTATGTATTTGAGTCATGTTGTCATGCCCCGATGTTCCGATCGGGAGGATCAATAATGTAAACAATTCATGTCAAGTCATGGTGGGTAACCCTCCAATTGTCTAAGTGTTAAAGTCCCCGCAGTTGCAGGGCACTAGGGTCATTAGACTCTCCTAGTAGAGGTCAGCCCTAGTAGGGTTTCAGTCATGTCGGGATTAGTATAAATAGCGAACTGGAGTCTCTATTTATCACACAAGTCATACACACTCAAGTGTAGTGCATAGTTGAGGAAAAAGAAGACACTGGGGCCAGACAAGAAGAAGATTACTACTATTAGGAGATCACTTACTGTCTTGGGGATTTTATTGTTTTGGTGCTGATTATATCTCTGAAGAAGTTGCAGGGTTTTCTCCTTTATGGTTTCCCCGAGGAAAAACACTGTGTTCATTGTCTCTTGTGTTTGATTGTTGTACTTGTTATTCTCTCATTTAAAGATCCTAATAATGCTAGCTTAATGTTGAAAAACTAACACTTTGTTGTCAACTATAGAGTTTAAATTATTTATCTGTGCTAGTTTGATGGGATAAATGGGAGATATGGATGAGCAAACCATGAAGGAGGGGGAGGAATACCTGGGGTATTTTCTGGCAAGAAAAAATGAGTAGAATGGGCTAATTGTTGGGCACAGAACCTCCATTTGAGATGTCCCCATCCGCTTTATAATAAATAATTTTTTAGGGGTATGTTGCAAATGCACAGAACTTTGAAGCATGAAGTCAGTTGTTTTTCGGAATGCTTTATTTCGAGGTCTCCAGGTACCTTGGCCCATATAGAACTTGGTTGGAAATATTCCTATTGTTAAACTAAGTATTGGTATAATCGTTGGGTACTGAACCTCCATTTGAGATGTCCCCACCCACTTTATAATAAATAAATTTCTTAGGGCATGATTCAAATGAACAAAAATTTGAAGCATAGAGCGAATTGTTTTTGGGAGTGCTTTATTTTGAGGTCTCGAGGTCCCTTAGTCCACCTCAAAATTGGCTAGACAGGTCCATGCTTTCATACTATGGGGATGATCTGGGAAACCTTCTAAGAAGAATGTGAAATTTCATTTTTGCATTAATTGCCCAGGCGCACAAAATTTCAACACCATATTCTTTTGTAAGGTTTGAAGTTACTAGAGATAAAAACTTAAAATTCAATCTATCAAAGTTGATAGGAATATACATTGATGAGATTAGATTATTCACACTCTTTTCCCAATATCATAGAATTTAAGTAAATAGAACTATGTTGGAACACAGTGTAACAAAACTAGCAAATAAAGAAAGAGAACGTTGTCAACTATATGTTCGAAAACATTGAATTTCTTCCACATCAATTACTAAAATTTTGTGCTCAATACACTATTCATTATAGCAGGCAAGGAAGCAAATGCATTGTTTCAACAACAGCGTGGTCACAATGGTTAAGCATTTGAGTGTTTTATTTACCATGAAATAATCTCATTGCCATGATAGTGCTCCACATTTTGCATGTAGGCATAGCTCTTAAATCATTTTCCATGTCCATTTATATACAACTTTTGTTTCAACTTATGACTTATGGAAAATGCATTGCTATTCTACATCTTCATGACTATAGGTTATTATCAAATGATGTCAAAAGGTTGGATTGAAATTCCAAAAGTGACATAAAAATGATTGATCAATGTTTCCTCTTCATGACTATAGGTTAGATGATATAGTAGCTCATGTGTATTTTCTCTTCATTTAAAGTTATGCAATTTTGTAATATTTATGACAAAGTTACTATTGAATGTCACCACATTGAAATATGATAGTTACAAGTTGATAACCAATGTAATATGAAATAATCAGTAGTAATAGTTGATGTTATCAAGTGGAGCATAAAATATACACTCACACTATTACAAACAATGGACTTTTACATTCATACTTATTTTAGCAGCATTCTACAACAATATGTTTATGAAGTATTTGATAAAAAACCCTGACCCAATCATAGTAAGGCCATGTTAAAACCTTAATTTGAATTAGGAACACACACTATAGCATTATGATAGTCATTGACAGAATAGGTGAACAAGTTTTAACTATGAATACAATTACTTCTTATTAATATACAGTATCCTGTTCGTTATCCCACGTTCAATGCCTAGCATTTATTGTCATATTTCATGTCAATCCGATGAAATTACTGTGGCTCCAACGGTATATTGTCATAGGAAATCCGATGGCCTTGTTGTAGGAAATACGACGGCCTTGCTGTAGGAAATCCAATTGCCTGGCTGTAGGAAATCCAACGGCCTTGGCTTGGCTGTCGAATATCCAATGTTACACCACCAACGACAAAAAAAATTGAAGGTTTTGAATGCTCGACAGGTTAGTGTCGAATTTCATATATGGTAGCCATCAGATTTTCGCCTCAAATTGTGTTGTGTTCTTAAGAAGAGAAAGTAGTGGCAGAACAAAAGAAATCCAACAGAATTTGGATAAGAGAGGACTAGTGTATGTTCTCAAAAGAGGAGTGGAATTGCAGAAGCCAAGAAGAGCAAAGGAGATGCTCAAAAGGTTCTATAGGATAATAACCAGAGATACAAAAAGGACGATCTCAAGGAGAGATAGCTTGTTGAGGTGTAATAGAAAAGTATCGAGACTTGTTGAGGGAGGCTTAGGAAAGTAGTCCACAAGTGAATAGGATGAAGTTCACAAAAGAGGAGAGGGAAATAGAAGCAATTACTACTGAAATTCATTGCAAGGGTTCAAAGAAAATCCAAAACAAAAGAGAGAATAAAAGAAGTCAAGAAGATGACAGAGAGTTGCTAGAGTTAGCAAAATACATTTTTTGCTTTGAGAAGCAAATGTAAGTTGTTGAAGAAGAGAACCAGAGGTATGGTTGGGTCATGAAAAGAGAGCTAAGATGGCATTCACTACAGGTGAATCTACATCAAAATATGGTTGCTAGATTAAAGAAAGAACTCAGAGAAGTTAAATATGAGATGGAGGTTTCATATTGTGAACCTAAAAAGGGTCCTTTTCTTGGAGAGGACGATGAAGCAGAAAAAGAGAGACTAATTGAAAGTCTCATAAATTCTGTAAAGAGTACAGATAAACTTATGGAGGATATGAATGTGAGGCCAAATGAGACCAAAATTTCTTATGTTTTTGAGACTGATAATTTGTTTTTTATTGCAGGTTTTGTTGCAAATGATGGAAAAGATTTTGAAATTGTCTTAAAATTTGATAAAGAAAGTATCTCAAATGAGGAAAGGTCTGAAATATTGCAGCAAAAGGAACTCATTGATGAGTTGATTGATGGAGGAACATAGTCAATTGAAGATGATCTAGAGATGAAGGAAGAAAAAGAAATGTGCAAAGACATTTCTATAGGGAAGAATCAGAATTGCATTCTGATTGGAGAACAAGTTAAATAGCCACCTTGGACTGTCATCAAGTATGAAGAAGAAGAAGATGTGCTTTCCAAAAGCATAATAGGAGAACATGATTCTATTGAAATAGAAGATGAAAGGACGCCATATGAATATGGTATACATCCTGTAGCTCAAACTATTGGAGAAATAGGTGATGGTTACATATTTATGTTATGTTTAGACCAACACGACAGAGGGATGCCAGAGGAAATATCAACAGGGACTTTAGAGTCTCATGTTTTTAAATATAATGGTTTGTGTATGACTACAGGTATTGAAGAACACTTAGATGATGTGTTTATGCAGGATGATATGGAAATGAAGCATAGGATGGATGCTTTGGGGAATAAAGGGAAAAGAAAAATTAGATCATTGATAGAAGAATATATTCACTGTTGTGAAGCAGAACATAAAGTCATCTTATAAAAAGATGGCGTAGAATAGAGAGTAGTTGAAAGTCTCATGAACTTTTGGGAAAGTTCATCTTAGCAAGAGAATATGCTGATAAGAAAGTCAATGGAAGATAAAAAATTCAATATTTTTGAAATTAATGAATTGTATGTATCTGCAGAAATAACATGTTATGAATCTTGTAAGGTTTCCCTAGAGGTAAAAGAAGAAGAAGGAGAGTATCCATGCATTATTGACATGGACCAAAGCCAGAAGTTTGTTCTGGGATTGAAGGATGAGATGACATGGTCTCATGGAGATAAAAAAAGAGAACACTTGCATATTTGGATAGATGTGTTGTTGACAGAGAGGGGAAGAAATTTGTCATTACACAGGAAGAGGCTATATTGTCTCAAAGGGGTGATCAACACCTAAAGGAATTTTTTGTTGCAGAGCTGGCTATTGAAGATAAAGCAAATTTTTCTAGATTTAGAAATTATGATGAAGAGTTAGAAATGTTAGAAGACTGGTTGATCAATCCAAGGGTTGATAAACATGACTTCTTAATGTTTGATGACAGCATTAGAAAAAAATAGACAACAGGTAAAGCACTGAATTATTATATAATTTAGTGGATAGCAGTAGAGAGTCAAGGGGACAATAGCAGTTTCAGGAAAAGAAGATACATGTGTACCAGACAGAGAATATATCAGACATGGAGATTGAAGAACTAAGGTTGCTGATGGTGAAGATATCTCAAAGAAGGCATGAGGAAAGGATGAATATTTTCATCAACAGAGCAAAGAAGCACAACAGCAAGAGAGGACGAATTATAGAAAAAAAAATTGTAGAAGAAAAACTAGTGGACCACTACAACAGAAAATTTGAAAACCAGGAGAACTGAAGATGACAAAGACAACACAACATGATGAGATGGTTGATCAGTTACAGCATAAGGTTTGGGTTCCATCTATATTGAAGATGGAAGGCTATGACCTTGAGGTCATATTTATTTCTTCCTAGGGAGTTTGATGCATGAGCATCCTGCTCTCCATCCAAATCCAAGTTGAAAGTATGATCAGGTCTAGAAGGAGATCTTAAGTTTTGAATTGATGGTCTTCGAGCTATCACTTTGTAAATAAATCTATGTAAAATATGTGATTATAGATAAATGGTGAGTCAATTAGGTGAGTCACTAAGAGGATGAATGAGTCATGTAACGACTCCCTAATTTGTGGTAGTGATTCATTGTGATAGGATTGAAAGTTACTTAAAATAGATAGCATTTGATGAATTGTAGGAGATTGTTGAGTGTTGATTGGGTCTGAACTAGAATTGGTTTTAGAGTTCGGTTTGTATATATATATGTAAGCCTACGAGGCATAGAGATGGTAGACAGATAGACAGGGGATAGAGATAGAGGACAGAAGCATACTTAGAGAGGCCACTAAGGCCTATAGGAGACAAAGGAAGGGCCAATTAAAGTTGTATTAGGCCTAAGGGTATTAGAACATAGGTTTTGAGATTAGCTTGTATGTTTAGTTTCTACGTATGAATGCAAAAGCCTACTTTGGCTAAATATTTGTGTGTAAATTTATCTCTGTTTGAAGATATGATTTCATGAAATGAATGTTTGATTTATGCCCTGTTAATAGTTGATAAGCCTGCATGTGAAAGATGGATATTTGAGAGGGAGGAAATAGAGATCGATTGATCGAGTTTCTCATCAATCAAGCTTCTCATGGGAAGATCTTGATCATGAAGCATGGCCCTTGTTGCTTCCATGATCATTATATTCTTCCTTTCAGCAACCCCATTCTGTTGTGGATTATATGGAGTCGTTAACTCCCTCTTAATCCCTAAATATTTGCATAATGCTTTGAATTCATTTGATGTGAATTCTCCACCATTATTTGATCGAAAGGTCTTGATCTTCTTTTCAGTGTGGTTCTCGAACAAGGCTTCGAATTCCTTGAACTTGTTGAATAATTCATCTTTGTTCTTAAAGAAGTATATCCATGTCTTCCTAGAAAAATCATCAATAAAAGAAACATAGTATACATACCCTCTTAATGAATTGGATGACATCGGACCACATACATCGAAGTGGATGATTTCCAAGATTCCTTTTTCCTTGCTCTCGCTACTTGGAAATGTCTTCTTTGTGTTCTTTCCTTTTGCACATCCTTTGCAGACAATGTCATGTTTTGGCTAGATTTCTAGAAGTCCTTCAACAACTTTGCTTGCAAGAGGTAGTGCTCTGTAGTGAACATGTGCAATCCTTCTATGCCAAAGTTCAATTAGCTCTACTTTGTCATGGATCAAGGCTTGTTCTGGATGGTACTTCAATTTGTATAGACCTCCCTCTTGTTCCCCAATTACTATTGCATCATCAATAGTATTTTCCTTTCGCCACATGAGAACTTGGCCATCTACAAATGCAACCCTCATGCCTTTTGCATCCAATGCAGATATGGAGAGGAGGTTCTTCTTTAGTCCTGGTACAAACAATACATCCTTCATCGTCATAGAATTTCGAGAGTCTAGCTTATAGGAGGATTCACCGCTACCTTTTATTGGATACTGGTAGTCATCTCCAAGTTTCACCTCGTGGGGTGATTCATTTTTTGATAGTTTCACAAAGGATTCTTTGAATCCTATTGTTACAACTAATTTTACCACACATGGTGGATCACACCTTTATGGCCTTCCCTGTTCCTCTGCAGACTCTTTATACCCCATGGACCATTTTTGTACCTTTTATTTTTCCAAGATCATCCCTAAAAACGTGTCTTATTTGATATACACGAATTTTAAACCTATTCTTGTGTATATACATGGATATTACTCTTAAACCCACGTACATCGGGATGTGTGCAAAAGGCCAAATAGTTTTGGAGTTTTCCTTGATGTGGATCCAAATCACTTGTCTCTTGGCCTTCTATATGCCTTGAGATCACTCGGATTCAACCTTCCATTACCCCATTGAAGCACTATATAAGGAACCCTTTGGAGACATTGAAGGGGGAGAAATTGAAGAGTAAGAAAACTATAGTCCATTGTTTCTAGATCTTATACTTGAGTTTGCATCCCTTTGTCCCTTGGAGCACTTTGTGTTCTTCCTAAGCTTGCATTTGCTTATGGGCTTGCTATCAAGAGATGGAGGATTGAAGTGGTGGAGGCCCAAGTGGAGGAATCAGTTTCTCTGATTCACAAACGTGCTGACAAAGGTTGTCACTATTGTAATCTCTGTTTTATATTAATAGAACTATCTTTTCCTATCCAATAATGTGTATTTAAATGAGTATTGAATCCATGGATGCTTTTAAATGCTTATATGTTATTGATTATATATGTTAGAGTAGGTCTAACACAATTATATATAGCATGCTTGTCTTGTTTTCGGAATGTTGAGATAGCAAATTACTTATACAAGTGAGAGTGGAAAAGCTCAATAGGGATCTACATCGACCATCTAGAATAAGGTATGCATCGATATCTTTTAGTGTTAGATGTTTGGTTTCTCTTGCATATAGGAAAGGATTCATTTTTACGGTTACTCTGTCTATTGTGGTACCCCAAGCCATGGGAAGTTTTCTCCATAACAGAATTGGCAACTCTACTGGGGACGTTCTTTGTTTTTCTTTGGGGTTTGGGGGCACAATATGCTTGATATTCTTGACTTGCTCTTTGTTTCTCCTTGTTTATGTGTTGTATTTTATAGTATGTGCATCCATTGACACTCCCCTTTATTGGTTTGACCCTTGGCCTTCTTTTTACCACTGTCTTCTCTGTATACGCAGGTTTTTGGCAAAAAGTTGTGTACATACATGGATTTTTAGCCAAAAGTCATGTATACACAGGTTTTTGGACAAAATCCATCTATACATGTAGGTTTTTGGCCAAAAGTCACTTATATACGCAGCTATTCTTTAAAAATTCATGTACATCCTCCCCTTTGGGGAGTTTGATGTTGTGGGAAGTTGTTGGGTGGGTTGTGAGTGTGGTTGGGTCTTCCTTGGGTCTGATGTTGTCTATTGGATGCTTCTTTTGTGACTAGAGACCACTTTTTCATTGATTTTTCTTTGAAGTTAGTTTTATTCATTTATCCTTTTTGTTTTTCCATTAGTGCATTACTCTTTTTTTGTCTCGGTGTCTTATTGGGCTTGTGTTTTATACGTGGTGCAAATAATGAGAGTTTTAGATGACTTTTATTGCATTTTTCATTCTTTTATATTGAAAAATACAAAGTAGTTGCACTCTTAGTGGCATCTTAGATATGGATTTGAGGAGGTACTTGCATTGGATTTCTTGGATGACAGTTGTGTTTAGGATTTCATATAGGAAGGATTGCATTGGCATTTGGAAAGGAATATATATTTATGCATCACATGTAGTGGCATACCCTATTTTTCATTTGACAAAGATTGCACTTAGCATTGTTTGTTATGGTGTGCACTTTTATTTCACTACTGGGTCTTCATATCACTAGTTGCACAACCATTTCCCTTTGAGTAATCACATCCAATTAAAATCAACGCATAATTTAAAATGAACTACACATTTTTATTTTATAGGGTTCACCAATAAGATTAGGTTTTAGAGTCTTGGAATAGTTCATTCTGAGTTAATTCTCCAAGACTACTAAAAAACAACAAGTATGTGTTTGTCCAGGTGAGATAGTGAAATACTTGGTATAATTAGTGTTTCTCTGGATTCTCCTCTTACACGGGAGTTAAGCACGAGGCAGTGCACACGATTGTGATTGGGATGAACCCTGGTCATTTTCTGTGAGAGCCGAAGATATTTCTAGGATTATATTAATATTTGGGGGCTCTTTCGAGAGTTTCGGGCTTTGTTACCCTGCCCATACGATCGATCTCATCTGTGACTATCCGCCTGAGCATTGGTTATATTGAGGTGACCTTAGTTTCCTTACCTAGGTATCATAGGGGGTACTTACAGAGGTTATTCTATGAGTGTCCTGGCCAGGTAGAGGTCGGATAGCACAGTCACTTTATGCGTTGAATCTGAGGGCCACTATAATTGGTTATGTACCTCCGCTTGTAGTGTATGGGAGTTTCGAGCCTCTCCTAGGCGAGACATACCTACTGCATTCGGGAGCACACATATCCTCCCCTTGGTTTGCTTGTATTTTGGTTTTAGATTTTCTTAGGAGTGTGCTCTTTGTGTGCTAGTTGGCCTTTGGGATCATGGTTACTTGAGTGTATTAATGCTCTCTTGAGTTCGGGTCCTTTTATTTTTGGCATACCTGGTATCCTATCACCCTTCCTTTGTCCTAGTACGGACCCTGGTGTTAGACATGGGGGCATCACAGCCCCTTATCGTGCTCATAGATTTGGGAATGGTCATATTCCATCCTCTACTCCATTTGTGGAGGATTTTTATTCCCTTCGTTTGGTCTTTACATCAGTGGTCACCCTGACGGGAGTGGTGGTGGATGCGTGAACATTGGGTCTACACCTTACTTTCCTTTTTATGTCCCATCGTTCACTGCATTATTTCCTTTCGGTGCAATTGCCATGATCATTCCTCCCTATATCCTATAGTTTGGATTCTTTATGGACTATTTTGGGTTGTTTTGGACTAAGATGGTTGTCATGTAGGGTGCAATTTTTGTAGACTCTCTCCGAGGTTTCGACCCATTCATTCCTATCATAGGTATCATGTCTAAATTGGAATATAGGTTAGGATATCACATCCTCTTACACGTATGCATTACCTTATGATTGTTTCATTTTAACCTTAGGTACAAACCCATTCGATGGTATCATGGAACCTTCATGCTATTATTAGAGGTGGTACTATGTGAATGGTGTTAGATTTTTATCATACAAGCTAGCATTATGATCTTAGGATATTTTAATTGAGAGAATAACAAGCACAGCAATAAAAAATAAGCACAACACAAGAGACAAGAGACACAAAGAATTTTCCTCGGGGAAACCATAAAGGAGAAAACCCCGCATCTTCCTCAGAGATAGAATCAACACCAAAGGTAAAACCAAAAAATAGTCAGATGATCTCCTGACAGCAGCAGCCTCTCTCTCACTCATGTGCCCCAATGAGTGAGTGTGAGTGTTCCAAGTGAGATAAATAGAGAGACTCACTCTCTATTTATATTCTTTTGTTCACTTGAAGTGCACTCCAACATGTCGGCATCACTTAACAATTACTTACTAGAGAGGACATCTCTAGGAGAGTCTAATAACCCTAGTGCACCACCACTTGTGGGGATTTTTCCTCCTCTGACCAATAGGAGGGTAACATAATGGTGGGGACTATTGCCCCGACTTACAATGAGTCACCTAGGGTCGACTTCACTAGGATAGTCTAATAACCCAAGGGCCCCACAACTATAGCGACTTGAACCCTTGACCAATAGGAGGGTTACCCATAATGACTTGACATGACTTTCAAATTATAAAAACTTCCCAAAATAAACATTGGGGTATGACATGACTCAAATACATTATAATACATCCCAGAATGAACGTCAGGTTACAAAAGATAAGAAATACAAGTGAATATATTCTGAAGTTACAATTACATCAACAAATGGTAGAGCTTTCCTATACATGGGTGTCCTAAATAGCTCCCCTTTGCATTTGGTACCCATGTTGTGAGTCCTCTCTTAGGTATAGGAGTCCTTTGTATAGTATCGCCATGACTTTGCACAAGAGCCTCATAATCCTCTTGATATTTTTGTTGTTGGCCTTTTTCCCTAGTACTCCCTTATGTCAAGTTGTAATTCGATTATCATGAACTTTGCTTGCCTTATTGAGCCTTATGATAGCTTCCCTGACTTTGATTATTAACTATATAGCCAGAGCTTGTCTCATGTATAGCCATGTAGAGCCATTTTATATATCCTTTACAGCTTGATTCCCCATTTTTTACTGGGAGGGGACTTTCCCCTGAGTGTCGTTATCCTACACATGTGTTAACACCCAAAAATGGTTAACTACCTCATCTATCTCACTACATGGCTCATTTGTCTATTTGCCTACCATATTTCCCTGAAAATCCCACTAAAAAGCCTCCAAAAGGCCTAAAATGCCTCCAAAAGGCCCAAAACCCCTTTTTCCTCCAAAAATATCCCAAATTCCTCTAAAAATAGCAAAAACCCCTAAAAGGGAAGAAAAGGAATAAAAATAATGAGGAAAAAGGAGGAAAACCCTAAAAATAGCAAAAACCCTAAACAAGCTGCCCTAAACCACATGGTTTCCAAAAACCATGGGCCAGCACTCCATCACTAAAAAACTATAAATAAGTGATGGAGACCCATTATTCCACATCCACAGTCATAGCATCCTTACTCTGCCAAAACATCTCGTGAAACCCTAGCTTACCATCAAGCTACTTCCATCATTGAGACCCCTTTTGGCCTATTTTCCACCATCGGAGAAGGAGAAGGACCAGCTCGGAGCTCGAGCCACCAACATCGGACCAGCGCAACGGACTCCACCAACCTCTACATTGGAGGTAACTCTAATAAAAACACCATTACATATTTCATTATTGTCTTTTACTTCCTGTCATTTACTTTTTCTGCTTTAGTTTAGTTTTTACTTTTCAGTTTATTTTTGTTTCATTGAACTGCTACTAAGGATTCCAGATTCCTTAGTAGGTGCTCATCGGCACAAGCTAGGGTGAAAACCCTAGCTACAGTTTTGGCGACTCCGCTGTTTCTTTTTACTGTTATTTTCTTTTCGTACTGTACTTTCGGCTGTCGTTTTCGGCCGCCGGAAGCCGCGTTTTTTCCTTCCGCAACCGCGACCCGATCGCACCTTTCAGGCCCCAATCCACGACCACGTCGCCGCTGTCAGCCTCGTTTACTGCGACCCGATCGTACCTTTCAGGCCCAAACCCGCGACCAAATCGCCGCTTTCCACCTCGTTTACTGCGCCCCGATCGCACATTTCAAGCCCAAATCCGCGACCAGGTCGCCGCTGTCAGCCTTGTTTACTGCGCTCCGACCGCGTCTTTAAAGCCCTAACCCGCGACCAGTTTGCCGCTGTCAGTTTCTTTTTCTGTGCCTCGACCGCGTTTTGTCCGCCCACAGTCGCGATCCGACCACGCTTGTTCATTACACAGGCGCGCTCCGACCACCGCTGTCAGACCGAAACCCGCAACCTAAACCGCGCCTGTTTCTTCTGAACCCGCGACCTACGCGCGACTGTTGCCTTCCAACCCGCGGTCCGCGAACAGTTTTTGCCTTAGTTTCTGCGCCGAAACCCAGCTACTTTGCCCCCCCCTTTTTCCTGCATCTGCACAGCCACCTATCCCACTTGCAGCCGTACAGCCATTTCTTTCCTTTATTTACAGCATTGTTCAGAATTTTTTTTAGCATAGTTGATTTAAAAAAAAAAAAAA
>LPNX010783913.1:97226-132659 GCA_001517045.1 Pseudotsuga menziesii
GAGTGTGATCCTTCTCACTCTGATCCAGCAGCGTATCAGTTCCTTCAGAACCCCATTCAGTAGCACTGCTGCCATTCCAGTGTATCAGTTTGTCATCTCAGACATGATCAGCTCAGCAGTATGATCCAGATTTGTGTCCCTTCCGGACCCTCCTGATATGCACAGTGCTTATCTACTACAGGTCCTTCATTTTCGGGCCTCACACAGTTACATTTATGTATCTTTATACGAGCATGGGAATGCCCGCCTCGTCCATATATTGAGATTTCTTCCTCATTCAGTATTTGAGGCCATGTATATGTCAAGTCCCCATATTTTGGACCCCATTGTTATTCTTATGTTATATTCTGATACGAGCATGGGAATGCCCGCCTCGTCCATCTTCTCAGATGATCCCTCATCCATTATTGAGGTTATGTACTTTTCAGTCCTTGCAGGTGGTTCGAGATCGGTGTCCCGGACTTCAGTTGCTTCCTTCTCTTCTCCACACCCCAACACAAATCAAATATGACTCATGATGTCCATCGGCCATACGATGAGCTCCTGCCCTCGCACATCAGGGGGCAATCTGTTAACACCCAAAAATGGTTAACTACCTCATCTATCTCACTACATGGCTCATTTGTCTATTTGCCTACCATATTTCCCTGAAAATCCCACTAAAAGGCCTCCAAAAGGCCTAAAATGCCTCCAAAAGGCCCAAAAACCCCTTTTTCCTCCAAAAATATCCCAAATTCCTCTAAAAATAGCAAAAACCCCTAAAAGGGAAGAAAAGGAATAAAAATAATGAGGAAAAAGGAGGAAAACCCTAAAAATAGCAAAAACCCTAAACAAGCTGCCCTAAACTACATGGTTTCCAAAAACCATGGGCTAGCACTCCATCACTAAAAAACTATAAATAAGTGATGGAGACCCATTATTCCACATCCACAGTCATAGCATCCTTACTCTGCCAAAACATCTCGTGAAACCCTAGCTTACCATCAAGCTACTTCCATCATTGAGACCCCTTTTGGCCTATTTTCCACCATCGGAGAAGGAGAAGGACCAGCTCGGAGCTCGGAGCCACCGACATCGGACCAGCGCAACGGACTCCACCAACCTCTACATTGGAGGTAACTCTAATAAAAACACCATTACATATTTCATTACTGTCTTTTACTTCCTGTCATTTACTTTTTCTGCTTTAGTTTAGTTTTTACTTTTCAGTTTATTTTTGTTTCATTGAACTGCTACTAAGGATTCCAGATTCCTTAGTAGGTGCTCATCGGCACAAGCTAGGGTGAAAACCCTAGCTACAACATGTGTCCTTGCATTGAGCATAGGTATGTTCCACTGCTTGGAGCTAGTTTTTTTTCCCATTTACACTCATCTCCTCCTAGTGTATAACTATAAAGCACTTTTATTCCTTTTCAAGCTTTTCAAAATATTTGAAAATTTCCAAAAAAAAAGAATCAAAAAACAAAATATCCGGACAAGAAAAGATGTTATCTTTGGCAGCAGTCGAGTCATGTCGCCTTCGAACAGAGCATTGTATATCACATCCTTTGGTTGGGTTAATATTTTGACTTTAGGAGCTGTGCTCATTTCTCTGAGTTATCTCCACCAACTGGTTAAGCTTCCAGTCCCTTTGGATCCTTTGTCGATGCCTCCTATGTCGCAGAGATGTTCCAGTTTTGTATATAGATTCTATGATTCCTACATTCAGTAACCATTCGCCTTTATGCTCTTGTTCAAAGGAAGTTAAAACCTGATTCGGCCATTCCTCAGTTATCTTCACTTTGCATGTTGGCCATTCCCGGTACTAATACTGGTTCATGCACATTATGATCGAGTCCTTCCACATTATACAAATTTGCTGAGTACCTTGTGTTGGATGATGGGGGATTCCTTAATTCCCTCCTTCCAGAGGATTTCATTCCATCGACTTCAGATCATTTATTTTGGGATAGGAATCTAGAGTCATTTTTTAGTGCCTTGAGACTTGCAGTTATCAGTGGTAGGTTCTCTCGCCATTGACAGTTTTTGGGAATACATCAATGTATCCTAATCGATGGATCCTTTCAAGTGTTCAACCTCAACACCTTTATTCACACTTGTTTTTTTGCACTCTAGTACCTTGATTCCCATTTTCATTATCGGTGGATGATCTCGCGTTTGTTAACGGTATACATCAATGACCGGTAATTAGACGATGGACTACTATGTTAGACCTCGACACCTCTATTTGCATAGTAGAACATGTACTCGTAGCGGATTGTGTAGAAGACCTTCCAGATTGGTGGCATTTCATATATGCTATATCCTTGATCATGCTAGTGTTCATGAGATTTCAGCTCTCGTGACTTGATTCCAGTCTATGTCAGATGTTTCCAGCCATTATGGAGATCTTGATCCATCATATATCTTCAGCCTTCATGGAGATCATGATCCTTTGTATATATTCATCATGGATATTCTGATCTATCTATATTGTACGTGGCGATGACCACACATGTCATATTTTGTATTATGCCTATTCATGGCCATTGTACTCTTATGTATCTGGGACTGCTATATGTACTTGCAATTATGTGCAGAGTTTGATTATTGTATTATACTATTGGATTTATGGTTCTTCCACCTGGCTCTTCATCACTCCACTTATGGGATGAACTTATAATGTATTTCAGCCATTGTACCATCCCTCTGACCTCACACATTAGGGAGCATGTGTTACAACTGATTTTACCACACATGGTGGATCACACCTTTATGGATCTCCCTATCCCTCTGAATACTCTTTAGACCCCATGGACCATTTTTGTACCTTTGATGTTTCCAATATCATCCCTAAAAACATGTCTTATTTGATATACACAACTTTTAAACCTATTCCCGCGTATATACGTGGATTTGACCCTTAAACCTGCATACATCGGGATATGTGCAAAAGGCCAAATAGTTTTAGAGTTTTCCTTGATGTGGATCCCAATCACTTCTCTCTTGGCCTTCTATATGCCTTGAGATCGCTCAGATTCAACCTTCCATTACCCCATTGAAGCACTATATAAGGAACCCTTTGGAGACATTGATGGGGGAGGAATTGAAGAGCAAGAAAAATATAGTCCATTGTTGCCTGAGCTTATACTTGAGTTTGCATCCCTCTGTCCCTTGGAGCACTTTGTGTTCTTCCCAATATTTCCTTTTCTTGTGATCTTGCTATTGAGAGATGGATTATTGAAGTGGTGGAGGCCCAGGTGGAGGACTCAGTTTCTCTTATTTGCAGACATGCCAACAGAGGTTGTCACTATTGTAATCTATGTTTTATATTAATAGAAATATCTTTTCCTGTCCAATAATGTGTATTTAAATGAGTATTGAATCCATGGATTGTTTTAAATGATTATATGTTATTGATTATATATGTTATAGTAGGTCTAACACAATTATATGTAGCATGCTTGTCTTGTTTTCTAAATGTTGAGATATCAAATTACTTATACAAGCAAGAGTGGAAAAGCTCAACAGGGATCTACATCAACTGTCTGGAATAAGGTATGTATCAAGATCCTTTAGTGTTATATGTTTGGTTTCTCTTGCATATAGGAAAGGATTGATTTATGCGGTTACTCTATCTATTGTGGTAGCCTAGGCCATAGAAAGTTTTCTCTGTAAAACCTATCATATGTTTGGAAGCCCCACTGTCTATAAGCCAATCATTGCTTCCATGTGTGATGTTTCCCGTGAGAGCAGAAATCAAGACATATTCCTCATCACTTGAGGAATCATCACTTTCTTGTCTAATTCTCTTTGTGGACGGTTCATCATCCTCTACAGCATGAGCATGCTGTCTTCTCTTATTTACCTTCTTCCTATTTTTTCTTTTAGGACAATCTTTTGCATGGTGTCCTACTTCATCACATGTATAACATCTGATTTTAGACAAATATTTTCTAGTTTTATTTTTATGGAAGTGCTTACCTCTCGGGTGATGATAACTTCTTTTTCTTTTCTTGGAGTGTATTATGAGAGCTTGATATTCACTTCCCATATTTTCTTCTCGAGATGCTATCCAAGCTTCTTCTTGAGAGCATTCTTCCCATTGTCTGCTAAATTTGACTAGCTTCTTTCTTGCACAAATCCCTTGAATAAAGGAGTCCCTTGATCTAGGGAGACCATTCAAGGTGGTCATTACAATCTATGCATTCTCCACCTCTTCATCCACTACTTCAAGTTGTTCATTGATCTGGAGACCCTTGTGAAGTATGATTGTATGGTCTCCGCATTATGGATCTTCACATTCTTCAACCGGTTCCTCAAAGTCATCTTCTGATTTATGTTCTTTCCTTCAAATAGTTTGGTCAGGGTATCAAACATAGATTTAGGTGTATTTAGGGAGGACACCTATGGTATGAGGTGATCTTTGATTGAATCAGCAATAATCCTCTTATCCATGATCGGCTTCTTTTTGTGTAAAGCCTTAGCCTCATCTCCCTCTGAAACTGGAACCTCCTCATTGATGCAGGAGTCCAACTCATTTTCTTCAAGGACCAGGGAGATCCTATACTTCCAAGATCAGAAGTTATTAGCTCCCTCAAGCTTGGTATGATGAGACATATTAACTGAGAACCTCAAAAGGAAATACAAAATATTTAGATCTTACTAGGTTAAAATGTCTGATCTGGATCTAGAGCTGAAATTCTGCAAAGCTGGTTCAGGAGCAGATTAGGGTTTGACTTTTCTGGAGTTCTGTCCAACCAAAAAATTTGATCTTGATCTCTAAACTTTGATTTTGAGGAGGAGATCAATCTAGGCCTGGGCTTACTCAAAAATTCCAATTCTGTGGAAATCCCTAATTTTCGGCAGTAGTGTCGAGTCAAAAATTGAAAATGCTCAGAATCAGATTCTGCTTTGACAGAAAGATGCTCCCTAGAGAGGAGAGTCATCCCAACCTTCTTTTGCTGAAATTATGTGGAGAGAGATCCAAAAATTAGGAAGCCCTATTTTTTGCAGCTGCAAAGTGTCTTCCTCTCAAGTTAGCTCTAATACCATGTTAGATTTTTATCATTCAAGATAGCATTATATTAGGATCTTTAACTGAGAGAATAAAAAGCACTACAATCAAACACAAGAGACAATGAACACACTGGTTTTCCTTGGGGAAACCATAAGGAGAAAACCCTGCAACTTCCTCAGAGATGATATCACGACAGTAGTATCCTCTTTCTTTCTAGTCCCAGAAACTTATTCTCTCTCAGCTATGCACTACAACTGAGTGTGAGTGAGTGCATGATAAATAGAGAGGCTCACTCTCTATTTATACTAATTCCCAACTTGACAATAACTCATTAGGGATTACTTCTATAGGAGAGTCTAATAACCCTAGGGCCCCATAAATGCGGGGAATTTAACCCTTGATCAATAGGAGGGTTACCCACAATGACTTGACATGACTTCTTTACATTATTGAATCTCTTGATAGGAACATCGAGGAATGACATGACTCAAATACATTACAGACACTTCCCGGAATAAACATCGGGGTACAATACATAAGATATATAAGTGAATACATTTCGAAGTTACAAATACATCAACATATCAAAGAGATATAAGAGGTGGAACAAATTTATTAAAAAATCCATGGAAATAGTGGCCTACATGTATGTTTCAAAATTCTATCCCTCTATTTCCTTACTCTTGTACTCAATCATTGAATACTCTTCCACCATGGAAGCTGTTGCACCCTCAATTTAACTCTTACCTACCATATCCACAAGGTTGGAATGGCGTATCTTGTGATCACATGGCCACTCTCCCTCATGCTGCAACATAACTTGGTACTTCAATATCAACCTCAAAAACCAATCCTCTACATCAACCACATCGAGTTTATCATCAAAATCCTTGGTATCCAACACAATTTCCTATCCAATCCACCCTCCACCTTAACCATAATAAAGCAGTACAGTATGCTTACAATGCTAAACTACAAAATTTTCCTACATTTCCCTCATGTTCTACCTCACGTAAACAATTGCAAAAAGACTCTGTGTTGTTGCAGCAAATCCATATGAGGCCTGAACATGTTTTAAATCCAAGACTTGGAAGTGAAGTTTCTTATGATTATCAACAAGTTAACAAGATCAACAAATTTGATGAAGAACAAACATTAGAACCAAAGGCATGCTTCACATCATTAGATATGAATCTCTTATGCATTGAGGAAGATCAGTTCACTAAGGAGCTTCATGGTGTAACAACCATGAGAAATCAAGGGAACAAAGACTATATTGAAGCTTGGTTTCAATCTGTCATTGGTATACAACATCATTCCATACTTCAACAATTCGTGGCACCATCATTTCAAGGAAAGTTGATCTCTCATATCCTAGCATTCATAAAGTTATATTTTTCTGTTGGGAGTATGAGCATACTTGAGCCACTTCTTCGAAAGTGGCTCCATTGGAAATATGCATAGACTTGAACAATTTTTATATTTCCAAGTAGAATAGGGTAGGATAAAGTAACATAATAAAACCATGCTTTTATTTTTTACTTTTTATTTTCGAATCAGTATGCTCTCTTCCTGCACCTTGTTGCGATTTGGAAGATTAGAAAGTAGAAAGATAAGGAATGGGTATGAGATGTTTTCAAGGATGGTTGGGAATTGTTGACTATTTGAATAAAATGATGAAATGATTTTTTTATTCAAGTTTCAAAATTTAATTTGTTTCTATTTGTTACCAAGAAAAAATTCTTGAAAACAAAATTTACAGTAATTAAGGAAGCATGGGTGAATGAAGACTCCATGGAAAAATGAGCCAACGATTATGGAACCCTTAAATATTGAACTTGAGAATGAATTTTATAGCTACAACACACTATTATAGTGATGTATATTACTGTCAGCTGTAACAGTAAGCTACAACACCCAACTATGACTGTCAGTTGTAACAATGAGCTGCAACACCAAGCTGTACCAGTGAGCTGCAACACCCAAGTGTACAGTAAGCTGTAACACCCAACTGTGACTATCAATTGTAACAATGAGCTGCAACACCCAGTTGTACCAGTGAGCTACAACACCTAGCTGTGACTGTGAGTTGTTACAGTGAGTTGCAATACCCAGCTGTGATTGTCCTATAGGTGAAAATTTATGAGTTTGAGATACGTGTGTGTTGCACATCATGGTATGTATTTAGTATTCATTCATATATAACACATTCATAAAAATACACATGCTTTATTTCAACATTATATCATTTTTAAGGAGTTGCAGTTGTGGTTGCAACACAATGTGTAGCACACACAGTCTAGGTACTCAATGCTTGAAATGTTTGGTATGGGTGTGTGTTCTATTCAAATTTATATCATTAAAAAAATTCACACCTAGTTCGGTCACCTTTTGGGGGAGAAATTTAATTTATTGAATTTTTGTGGCATTTTGGCTTGAAATTTTGACTAAAACATAGTCGGGACAGTCCGTTTTTGGGAGACCAAATGTAATTATTTTTTAAACCTATTTACATCCCAAGTATCCCTTTGAATCTAGTTTCCAGAACAATTTGAATTTTTGAGATTGGGCATCAAACGAAAAATTTATGGTTTAGAAGAAATCAAAAGTGGTTTAAATTGTTAAAATTTATCAATACTGATTCAACCACCCCCCCGCCCCTCATTATTTTTCAATATTCCAACAAAAAATAGAACATAGTGGAATGTGATTTGTTATTGGTTCAATACATCCTTGATTAAGGGGATTATCAAAACCCATAATACATTGCAAACAATATATCACACCATTTTTGTCACTGCCTCAATAGCATTGCAATTTCCATATACCTCTAGACTAGTTCCTTTAAAGTAAAAAAATGATTATCCCTTATCTTTGGCAATTGTAAGTTTCAAATGTATTACATACCCATTATCCATGTAGTATTACACTCCTAAATTTATAAGTGGTCCTTGTTTTTCTAGTTTTGACTGCTTTGAAATTTAAGAAGCAAATGATTTCAACATTTCCCTCACCACATCCTCTGCATTTGTTTCCACGTGCATCATGTATCCCTACGCTAAATCCAAAGATTATTGTTCAGTAAGCTCTCCTATAAGAATTATCCCACATTGATTAGCAGTTACCTATGCTCGAAGGTAAAATAGGTTATCTTCGAGTCTACACATCCCCAGAATCATGCATGGATCACCATCATTATATATTCCATATTCATCAAACATCTGTGTTTGAAGTAGATTGATGATGCTTTCTTCTTGAAAAATTCCCTCATTTACGAATTTAGAATCCTTAATGGAAGCTCTGATATAGTTCATTCTCAGGAACACACTAGGGACAACAGTCGATTGAATGAGTTGAGCACTGTTATGGTGGAAGCATAGAAAAAGAACATGCAAAGAAGGAAATACATTATATCGATAGAAAGAACGCACACCCAAAATATGCAAGAATTCAAACCAATTTCTATATTACTTCTTCTCCATGAAGGTTGGTTGATTGTTACAATAATGTACATGTTTATATAGAATGTTGATACGCTTGGGTGACTACCTGTTACATTCAGTTAAAAAATAAGTTTTAATGGTTTGGAAGTTCAACCATTGTAGACAATTGGAAGAAAAAGACATTTTGTTGATGTTCAATAATCGTTGGTGCCGACAAGGCATGCTAAGATGTTGTATGTCGAGCGCAAAACCTATAGAGGTTTTCGAAGTTGGCTATGTCGAGTTTTGGGCTTTTCGAAGCCGATGTTGAACCCATCAAAGCAATCAAATTAGTCGAAGTTCTAGACTTTGTCGAAGTTCGAAAACATGTCAACTGCTGGTTAGATCATTCCTCCTTCTTTAAGAAACAATGGTATCCATTGTGTATTCATTTAGGTGAGGAAATTTGTTGGCTACCTCAGTATTAGAGTACCATTTTCCTTGCATGGGGAGTTGTCCAGCTTTAGACAATTGAAATAAGGGAATGGAGTTTGTCCTTGTATGTTGTATGCGTCGCCCTACAATGGTGTCACAAAGAAGAGGCTACTGAATATTTGGATGTATGTATTTGGTTATGTTGTATGCAAGTCGTTCTATTCCAACAATGGTGCATGGTATGGTCAAAGTAGATCTACATTGAATACTCAATGCAAGCCAAGGAATGCAGGAATGTCAAGCTAAAAATCATTTTCTCCAATCTATTTATGGATAGTGTATGGGCCATATCCCAAAGGTTTCATCTTTCTGTATGGACTAGAGAAGAGATCCTTCTTTAGATGTAACTAGACCTAATACCCAATTTGGAATGAATGAGGAATACAATGCTTGTCATGTTGGGCCTTATATTTTGCATTATATTGTTGCAACATTTCATGTGCTTTCTTCTAGATGTTGTATATTTGATCTCTAAACATTAATGCTTTCTCAACTTCTCGTCCTTTGAATTAGTTTTCATTTGAATGTGTCAAGTAACTGATTAAGTGAATAGGAGCTGAGGGTTGAAGTCCATAACAAATCTAAAATGGACTATTTCTGATAGAAATGTGTTAAGAATGACTGTAGTTGTGTTGTATGTATGGAAGGTTTTCATCCCATATTTGAGGATTCTTTTGGTTGTACATGCGAAGCAGTTGTACTACCAAGTGTTTTACAACTTCCCTCTATCCGTATGTCTACGAATGGAAGGATGTTAACAAAGAAAGTATCATGTCGAGCTGTTTCCAGAGAGTTTGCAAAAAGGTGCTGACAAATATAGAGTCTCTATCGGAAATAATGGTCGTTGGGAGGCCATAATGCTCCGAAACATGTTCAAAGAAGACCCGAGCAGTCAGTTGTGCTACCATAATCTTCTTGCATGGTATAAGTATATCCATCTTGGAAAATTTGTTGACTACTACTAAGATCACGTCATGTTTATTTTTGGTAGTAGGATACCCCATCAAATAGTCCATAGAAATAGATTCCCATGGTCGACTAGGAACTGGTATGGGTGTGTACAGTCCTTGTCAATGATTCGACGATTTAAGATTGGCACAAAATACGTATGATTGAATGTACATGTTCATGTCATATTTAAGTGAAGACCAGCAAAAATTATTTTGGAGGATAACAAGTGTTTTTGCGACTCCAAAATTTCTCGCATCATTGCTATAGTGCATGTTTCAAATGAGCTTCTGTTGGTGCTCACCGATCGGTACACAAAGTTTTCCAATATTGTATAGCAATGTATCCTTCAGGAAATAGTCAATAGTAAACAATGTGTCATCCTGAGGTGTCAATAAATTGCAGAGAATTCACAATCTACCGAATACAATTGTGGCTAAGTAGTGGTGCGATAACCATGCATACTCATCACTGTAGAAAGTAGAGTAATGGGTGGTATACTGAGACAAAAGTTTTTTAGCATTGGATTTTACTTTCCTATATTTAATTAGAAATTGATACTGTTGTAGGTAATTAATCGACTTGATTTGTCGAGTTGTTTGTAATTTTGACTGGGATAGAGTGAACTGCAAATATTTATGGTCAGTGAGGCTAACAATTTCCTTGCCAAGAATTAGGTGTCTCCATTGCTTAATATCTTGCACAATGTCATACAGTTTCTTTTCATATGTTGAATACCTTCTACAGAGTTGTTTAAAGTGTTAGTTTTTCAACATTAAGCTAGCATTATTAGGATCTTTAACTGAGAGAATGACAAGTACAACAATCAAACACAAGAGACAATGAACACAGTGTTTTTCCTCGGGGAAACAATAAAGGAGAGAACCCCACAACTTCCTTAGAGATAGAATCAGCACCAAAATAGTAAAATCCCCAAGACAATAAGTGATCTCCCAACAACAGTAATCTTCTTCTTGTCTAGCCCCAGTGTCTTCTCCTTCCTCAACTATGCACTACACTTGAGTGTGTATGAATTCTGTGATAAATAGAGACTCCAGTTCTCTATTTATACTAATCCCAACATGAATAAAACCATACTAGGGACGACCTCTACTAGGAGAGTCTAATAACCCTAGTGCCCCGAAACTGTGGGGACTTTAACAGTTAGACAATCGGAGGGTTACCCACCATGACTTGACATGACTTTTTTACATTATTGATCCTCCCGATCAGAACATTGGGGCATGAAAACATGAATCAAATACATAATAGGTACATCCCGTAATAAACATCGGGTTACAATACATAAGATACATAGATGAATACATTCCGAATTTACAAATACATCAACACTCCCTCTTAACTAGGAAGGTATTCTTTCAACACAATTTTCAGCATTGGTCTTCTTCTCTGTATCAGCTGGATCATCTCGTCTTCTGCATCTCAAGTCTTCTGAGTCTTCAAGTCATCTTCATATTCAATTCATCGGATCTGGATCATCTCTCGATCTGGATCATCATGGGAAATCATCATTGGATCTGGATCATCACTCGATCCAGATCATCACTAGCTATCATCACTAGATCTGGATCATCACTACTAGATCATCATCACTGGATCTGGATCATCACTGGATCTAGATCATCACTGGCTATCATCACTGGATCTGGATCATCACGGGTGCTATCTCATGATTCTTCTCGTCATAGGAATTTCTATAGATCCAACCCTTTTTCATGCTGGTTGTAGGCCTAGCCTCCATGTAGGTCTTTTCCAACACTTATATCTGATCAACACATGATACGAAGAATGGCTCATCATTTCTATCTGATCAGCACATGATGTGAAGATAGATACTACACTTACATCTGATCAACACATGATACGAAGAATGGCACACCCAGCACTTACATCTGACCTACTCGTCAGAAAGGCACACCCAACACTCACATCTGATCATGTAGGAACTATTCCTATAATCATATCAGAAAGGCCCAACACTTACATCTGATCAACACATGATTGAAGAAAGGCTTCAACATCTCTATCTGATCAACACATGATTGAAGAAAGGCTTCAACATCTCTATCTGATCAACACATGCTGGGAAGATAGATACCGCACTTACATATGATCAACACATGATACGAAGAATGGCACTGCACTTACATCTAATCAACACATGATGCGAAGAATGGAACAACACTTACATCTTATCAACACATGATGCAAAGAATGGCTCAACACTTACATCTGATCAACACATGATGCAAAGAATGGCTCTGCACTTACATCCATCTAGGTGGGAACACATTCTACTCACAATGATGGAAGGGCTTGCACTCATATCTAATCATGAGGAAACAAATCCCAGTAATCATATCAGAATGGTCCCCAGTCCTCCTCAACTGAGTTTCCTGGTAACTGACCAGGTGCCTCCATTCTCCTAGAGAATGGCAGTTGCCCTTACATCTGACCTACTCATCGAAATGTCCAACACTCACATTTTACATGGAAGGAACTTAATCCTTTAGCCATGATAAAATGGTTCAGCCCTTACATCTGATCAAGTGGGAACACATCCCTCTATGACATCAGAATGGCTACTCAGTCCTACACTGAGTGTTACTGGTAACTGACCAGGTGCCTCCATTCCTAGAATGGTAATTGCGCTTACATCTGTCCTACTCGATAGAATGGCCAACACTCATATCTAACATGGAAGGAACTAATCCTCTCACCATGATAGAATGGCTCAGCCCTTACATCTGACAATGGAAGGAACCAATCCTCTCACCATGTCAGAATGGCTATGGGTCTCATCACTTTCTCTTGGAGGAAACTTCAATCTAGAGAACACCAAGCTTGTCCCTAAAGTACTCGAACTTTAGCCTAGCCAATGGATTTTTCAATACATCGACTATCTGTTCCTCCGTCGCAACATACTGGAGCTTCACTGCTCCCCTCTGCACCATATCCCTGATAAAGTGATACTTGATCTCAATATGCTTCAACTTGTCATGGAACACTGGATTCTCTGACAACTTCACGCAACTATGGTTGTCACAATGTATACAAGTAGCATCCAACTGGAGATCAAATATATCATACAATAGCTTCTACAGCCATACTACCTGACAACTAGATGAACAAGCTACAACATACTCTGCTTCAGCTGTACTCAGTGCCACACAGGATTGCTTCCTGCTAAACCAAGAGATCACACCTGATCCCATACTGAAGCAACATCCTAGAGTACTCTTCCTGTTGATGGCACTGCCTGCCCAATCTGAATCAACATAACCTTCCAAGTTAATCTTTTGATTCGCATCATACTTGAGCCCATAATCAACTGTACCCTTCAGGTACCTTAGAACATGCTTTGCAGCAATCAAGTGAACACTTCTCGGATCTGTCAAGTACTGGCTCAAGGTGTTCACAACAAATCAAATGTCTGGTCTTGTGTTCATCACATACATTAATGACCCAATCATCTGACGATACATTGTAGAATCACACAATAGCTTCAAGTTCGATGCCATAGGTGTGGCCATAACCTTGCAGTCCATCATCCCAAACCTCTTCAGGATCTCTACTACATACTTCCCTTGTCCAACGAAGATTCCATCTGTACTCTACCACACCTCCATACCTAGAAAGTAATGCATCATCCCCAAGTCCTTCATTTTGAACTCAGCAGCAAGCTTTCTCTTCATATCAACAATCAACCCATCCGTACCTGTCACAAATAGATCATCTACATAGAGTAGAAGCATCACTGGGTTGCCATCCTCAACCTTATAGTAAAGGTTGGAATCTTCTTTACTCTTGGTAAAGCCCAAACTGGATAGAAAGCTATCAATTTTTCCGTACCAAGTCCTGGGTGCCTGTTTCAAACCGTACAGGGCTTTCTTTAATATGCATACATGAGACTCTCTGTTATGTGTCTCAAAACCGAGTGGCTATTCTACATACACTTCCTCTTCCACTACACCATTCAAGAATGCAGTCTTGACATCCATTTGGTGTATCTTCCATTTCATCACTGCAGCTAGAGCAAGTACTAATCTGATGGAAGTGTATCTGGCTATAGGTGCAAAGGTCTCTTCATAGTCTATTCCTTATTTCTGAGAGAAACCTCGAGCTACAAATCTTGCTTTATACTTTACAATGCTACCATTTGCAGCATGCTTGATATTGTAGATCCATTTGGAAGTTACAACTAACTTCCCTTCTGGTCTTGGGACAACATCCCAGACATCATTCTTCATGATCGATTGATATTATTTGATCATATCATCCTTCCATTCTTTCTGTTCTATTGCTTCTTCATAACTGGAAGGTTCTTTATCAATGAAATCACATAGTAAAGCTACATACCCGGAGTAGGATCTAGTTCTCTTTCTTTCTCTGTGATTCTCTTCTAGAGCCCCATATCTTTCCGCAACTTGGATAAGTTCACGTACCCAAGCAAGTTTCCTATTATGAGGAGTCTTATCTAGAGGTGGATATACAGGTCTCTGTGGTTCCTTGAAATATCGATCTTCTTCTTGATCTTCTTTGTTCATGGTTGTGTCATGAATTCTGGGTACTTCTGCTTCTGCTTCTTCAGGTTCTTTAGCAGGTCTCTTTCTCGACTTGTTGTAGGCTATGTCTTCATCAAATGTCACAGCCCTGCTAATTTCAATCTTCTTCTATCCTGGAAAATAGATTCTGTAAGCCTTTGAGCTCTCATAGTATCCCACAAATATGCCCTTCTTTCTTGAAGGATTTATTTTTCTTCTCTTCTCTTTTGGAATGTGTATGTACACAGGACAGCCGAATATTCTGAGATGGCTAACTTCTAGTTTCTTGTCGGAGAAGACTTCTTCAGGAGTCTTGTTCTCGAGTACTCTATGTGGAGTACGGTTTTGTACATACACCGTTGTTCTGGCAGCTTCAGCCCAAATATGCATAGGAAGATCTTAATCATGAAGCATTTCTCTTGCAACTTCCATGATGTTTCTAGTCTTCCATTCCGCAATCCCATTCTGTTGTGCATTATAAGGAGTAGAAAACTCCCTCTTAATCCCTGATTCTTTGCATATCTCTTTGAATTCATTCAAAGTGAATTCTCCACCATTATCCAATCGAATGGTTTTGATCTTCTTTTCAGTATGATTCTCGATCAAGGCTTTGAATTCCTTGAACTTACTGAATACTTTGTCTTTGTTTTTCATAAATTAAACCCGTGTATTTCTAGAAAAATCATCAATAAAGGAAACATAGTATGCATACCCACTTAGTGAGTTTGATGACATAGGACCACATACATAGGAGTGGATGATTTCTAGTATATATTTGGCTTTGCTTTCGCTGCTGGGAAATGTCTTCTTTGTATTCTTCCCTTTCGCACATCCTTTGTAAACTCCATCATGTTTTGCTTGGAATTCTGGAAGACCTTCAATAGATTTTCTTGCAATAGGTAGTGCTCTGTAATGCACATGTGCAAGCCTTCTATGCTAAAGTTCATTTGGCTCTACTGTGTCATGTCCAAAGGCTTGTTCTGGATGGCCCTTCAATTTGTACAATCCTCCTTCTTGTTCTCCAATTACTATTGCATCATTGATAGTCTTACCTTTTGGCCACATGATGACTTGACCATCTATGAATGCAACTCGCATCCCTTTTGCATCCAATGCTGATATGGAGAAAAGGTTCTTCTTGAGTCCTGGCACAAACAATACTTCTTTCATTGTTAGAGACTTACCAGAGTCTAGTTTATATGAAGATTCCCCACTACCTTTTATTGGATATTGGTAGTCATCTCTTAGCTTCACCTTGTGAGGTGATTCATGTTCTGACAGTCTCACAAAGGATTCCTTAAATCCAGTCATATTTTTGGAAGCCCCACTGTCTATAAGCCAATCATCACTTCCATGAGAAATGTTACCTGTGAGAGTGGAGATCAGAACATATTCATCCTTGCTTGAAGAATCTTCACTTTCATATATGGATCTCTTCTTGGATGGTTCATCATCCTCTGCAGCATGAGCATGATGTCTTCTTTTGTTCCCCTTCTTCTTATGAGAGTGGCCCTTGTTCTTAGGGCAGTATTTTGCAAAGTGTCCTCTTTCATCACATGTATAACATCTTAATTTTGATATGTCTCTTCTGAGATGAGAATCCTTACCTTTGGAGTAATGAGCTCTTCTTCTGCTTTTCTTGGAGTGGGCTGTGAGGGCTTGGTCTTCACTTCCCATCTTCTCTTCTCTAGCTGCTAACCTTGCTTCTTCTTGAGAACATTCTTCCCATAGTCTACTGAATTTGACTAACTTCTTTCTAGCATAGATTCCTTGAATGAAACATCCCATGACCTAGGAAGGCCATTTTGTGTTGTCATCACAATCTCTGCATTCTCCACTTCTTCATCTACAGCTTCTAATTGTTCCTTGATTTGAGAAACTCTTGTGAAGTAAGACTGGATGGTCTCTACATTTTGAATCTTCACATTTTTATTTCATTCCTCAGATTCATCTTCCGATTTATGTTCTTTCCTTCAAACAATTTGGTTAGGGCATCAAACATAGCTTTAGGTGTCTTGAGAGAGGACACCTGTGGGATAAGGTGATCCTTCATAGAATCAGCAATGATCATCTTTTCCATAACCATCTTCTTCTTAGGTAAGGCCTTTGCCTCATCTCCCTCTATAACTAGAACCTCCTCATGAATGTAGGAGTCTAATTCATTCTCTTCCAGGACCAGGGAGATCCTATACTTCCAGGCTCCGAAGTTATCAGCTCCCTCAAGCTTTTCATCAAGCTTGGTATGATGAGACATATTTATAAATGAGAATCTAAAATGGAAATACAAGAGATCTTAGATATTACCAGGTCAAAATGTCGGATTTGAGACTTGAGCTGAAATCCTGTAGAGCTGGTTCAGGAGCAAATTAGGGTTTTTCTTTTCTGGAGTTCTGTCCACCCAAATTCCTTGAAATTTGTCCGTAACTTCAATTTTGGGGAGGAGATCAATCTAGGCCTTGGCTCACTAGAAAATTCCTCTTCTGTGAAAAGCCCTAATTTCCGATAGTAGTGGTAGGTCCAAAACTAAAAAACCTCATAATTGAATTCTGCTTTGACAGAAAGATGCGCCGTAAGGAGGAGAGTTATTCCACCTTAATTTTGCTGAAAATATGTGGAGTAAGATCCACAAACTAGGAATCACTAGTTCCCGCAGTTTCACAGTGTCTTCTTCTCAGGTTAGCTCTAATACCATGTTAGTTTTTCAACATTAAGCTAGCATTATTAGGATCTTTAACTGAGAGAATAACAAGTACAACAATCAAACACAAGAGACAATGAACACAGTGTTTTTCCTCGGGGAAGCCATAAAGGAGAAAACCCCTCAACTTACTCAGAGATAGAATCAGCACCAAAACAGTAAAATCCCCAAGACAGTAAGTGATCTCCCAACATCAGTAATATTCTTATTTTCTAGCCCCAGTGTCTTCTCCTTTCTCAACTATGCGCTACACTTGAGTGTGTATGACTTGTGTGATAAATAGAGACTCCAGTTCTCTATTTATACTAATCCTGACATGAATAAAACCCTACTAGGGCTGACCTCTACTAGGAGAGTCTAATAACCCTAGTGCCCCAGAACTGTGGGGACTTTAACACTTAGACAATAGGAGGGTTACCCACCATGACTTGACATGACTTGTTTACATTATTGATCCTCCCGATCGTAACATTGAGGCATGACAACATTACTCAAATACATAATAGGTACATCCCAAAATAAACATAGGGTTAAAATACATAAGATACATAGATGAATACATTCTGAAGTTACAAATACATCAACATAAAGTTTCGGAATGAAACACAACTGGGTGACCCGATTGAGTGATCACTGCGCCAAGAGCATAGTCCGATGCATCTGTCTCAATCTCAAAAGGATGATGCAAATCGGGTAACACAAGTACTAATGCAATACAAATCTTGTTTTTTGAGTTGTTCAAAAGCTTTTTGTTGTGTCTGTTTCCATGAGAAGAAAAGTTTCTCATTTCCTTTAGTCAACTGATTCAAAGGCCATGCGATATGACTGAATCCAAGTATGAACCATCGATAGAATATCAACAAACCAAGAAAACTTCTTAGTTCATGAGTGTTTTGAGGAATGGTCCAATAATTGAGGATCTGTACTTTTTCTAGGTTGACACGAATGCCTGCAGAGTCAATTACAAACCCCAAGTATTTGATGTTGTTCATCACAAATGAGTATTTGTCCATGTTCATATATAGTCAATGTTTATTGAGAGTGACAAAGACTTTTCAAAACTGTTGGACATGTTATTCCTATGATCAACTGAAAATCAAGATATTCTTGAGATAGAAAAGGACACACTTACCGATGACGGGTCGTAGAAGGTCGTCCATATATCTCATGAAGGTTGCAGGAGAATTGGTTAAGATGAAAGGCATGACTAACCATTAAAAAAATCTTTCCTTGGTCTTGAAATATATTTTCCATACATTGGTGGACTCGATCAGATATTTGATGATATCCTGACTTAAGGTCAAGCTTTGTAAAGAACTTAGCACCTTTCAGAAAGTCGATGAGTTTGTCTATCCTTGAAAGAGGGTATCTGTTCTTTACTGAAATTTTGTTGAGAGCTCGATAGTCAATGCACATGCACCAAGTCCCATCTTTATTTGGAACTAATATGACTAGAATTCCACAAGCAGAGGAGTTGGGGAAGGTATGACCCTTTTTTATCGAATCCTGGATTTCTCTACAAATATCTTCATTCTCGAGAATCTATAAACAGATGTGTTAGGTAATAAAGAACCAGGAGCGATTTCGATGGAGTGTTTTACCTAACAATGCAGAGGTACTACGTTCGACTCTTGAAATACATTTCAGTATTCCTCAAGAATGTGGTCGATCTATTGTTGTTTTCGAGAGTTGTGCTAGTCAGTGACTCTACTAGTTGCTATAGTATTCATGGAATGCTGAGGCTTTATCATAATTAATGCAAACTTTTGAGAATGATTGATAAGCTTCTTTGTTTGTTTAGCATTTATCATAGCAACCATTAATGTGAGTTGTCACTCTGGTATGTCATACCATTGATTCAAAATTTTAACAATCACCTTATGAGGCCATGACTAATATAAATTGTTTTGATCCCACAAGTAAGGATTCCCAAACAAGGAATTGACTACGAAAAGTGGTGCTAGGTCACATAGTACTTCATCTTCAAAAGGTTTAGTGAAGTAGGTGAGTCTACATTGGCGTGTGATTCTTAATTCATGTCCATCATTCATCCAAATGATATTGTAAGGATGAGGATGTGGAGTGGTGAAATGACCAAGTTTCTTCACAAGATCTTCACAAACAAAGTTCTTATGGAAACCATTATCCATAATTAGATGTAGTGGATTTTATTGAACCCATATCTATGTATGGAATAGGTGCTCTTTCTCCTCCTCATTAATGATAGTCGAGGCTTTCAGAGTGGTTGATGTTGAATCCAAGAGGGTCTATGCATCTAGATCAGATTCTACAATGGTTTTTTTGGACAAGTCGGATTTCAACAATTTTGCCAAAAATGTCTTCCGAGATTTCCATTGTGGCGTATCATGCCATGATGAATTGTGATAATCACACCATTTCCTGGTAGGACGTTCCTTGTTGCAATCCTTCTTGTCTTTCTGAAATTTCTTCTTGTGATGATCATGCTTTGGCAGAGTTGACTAAGAATGGTTGTTAAACTTGTCGGAGTCGGTTGGTGACTTCTTGTAGGATTTTCAACATGTTGGCTTGTTTGTGAAACATGTTTTTCCTTTTTGTTTAGCTTCAATCTTGCTAGCGTAATGAAGTTCATATGCAAGTGGAATGACAGTTAGAAACTCCATCTCTTATTGAATGTATGGGGATAATACGCTAACGTACTTCAAGACAATAAATTTCTCTTCTTCATGAACGTCAAGTCTAGCCATGAGTCAATAAATCTCGTCGATGTAACTCTGCATAGACTAGTCTTTCCATTTCCTTAGTTGTTTCCACTTCTTATACTACTATTAACGATATTTGGTTAGGTAGAACTCCTTTCAGACGTATTAAAAAACAATTACCCATGTGTCTATGGGGTCGCCTCCTTTTTCCATCTTTGTCGATAAATTTTCCCACCAATTATGTATGGAGGTTGAAATATTTCAGGATGCAATGGTGATATTTTCTTCTTCAAAGAGTCAATTCATGGAGTAGTAATATTCTAGTTGTTGAACCCAATTGTCGAAGGATTTTGTGTCAATATTGCCTTTAAGATTCGGTATGTCTAGATCCATTTGCACTTTGAAGGGGATGATTTTATCAGAGTGAAGTCGTGTCAAGGATTCCCCGAAGTTCGAAGTGAATCCTATGAGAATCTTGCTGAACTGGGAAAAAATTTTGGTCCATTGGAAAGCCAGTGATTTTTCTATGAGTTTCTTTGTCTCACCAGTTGCATGTCTATTGTTTTCTTCTTCGACCATATTTTTTGAATTCGAAGGAAGTGTATGCTTCTGTTGCTGAGTTTGCAAGCGTGTTTGAACATGCATAAGTTAAATAAATTTGATGGAAGTGTTGGTGTAACTTAAGATATGAATAAGATTAGGCTCTAATACAAATGATCTAGGTAGTGGCATGCCGGGGAAAATAGTTCACTTAATGATTCAAACACTGTTATGGAGAAAGCATAGAAAAATAACAATTAAAGCAGAAAATACACTATATCAACAGAAATTATGTGCACAAAAAAATGCAAGAATTTGATTGTTACAATAATGTACATGTTTCTATAGAATGCTGAGACACTAGGGAGACTACCCGTTATGTTCAGTTACAAAAGAAGTTATAATGGTTCGGAAGATGAACCGTCACAAACGAATGTAAGATAGAGATATTATGTCAATGTTCGACAGTCGTTGATGCTGACAATGCATGTCAATATGCTATGTGTCAAGCGTGAACCATGTCAAGGTTGTCGAACTCAGTTGTGTTGAGGTTCAGACTTGTCAAAGCTAATTTTGAACATGTAGAAGTAGTCAAACTAGTTGAAGTAGTCGAAGTGCTAGAATTTGTCTAAGTTCAACAACATGCCAATTGTTGGTTGGATCAAACTCCTTCTTCCCATATATATTTTGAAAATGGGGGCATGTTGTGAGGAGTTACTCCACCAATTTCTGCATGGTGCTCCCTACTTTCTACGAAAAAACAAGTTTCCGATCCTAAAATACTGGTGTTATAACAATTATATCTAGAAAAAGGCTTCCATCATCAAAAGGATGATTGGTCACCAAGAAATCACCCTCTTTCAAATTATCACTTGAATATTTAATTTACAAACAAACATTGGTAGCCATTGCACCCAGCTGGAGAGGTACATGTGGTGCATTGGACACAAGGCCCCCAAGTTTAGAGATATTAGGTACTTACCGCGATATCCTCTGAAGAAGTATCATTCGTCTGCGCTGAAGCTCTTTCTCTGGTCAACTGCAAACTCTGTAACCTAGCCTTCTAGCACACTGGTAAGCCAGAAGTCCACTGCTCTCATAATCGGATTGTTAAGGTTCTGTACGGTCTGAATCAGCTCCGGTGTCCAGACGATGTTTCTTTTCTTCTTGAATGTGTTCCTATCTGTCAACTTGGATAACCAGTCAAAAAGCTCATTTCCGTAGGTTGTAAAGAATATAGCGTGTATGTCTGAAGCAATATGCTTTTCTAACCAGGCCTCTGTGCTCAGTCTCGGACTCCTATTCTCTTTCTTGGCGAACTCCCGTAAGTCTGATACCAGCCACTGGTGAAACTATTCTCTCGTAGGATGCCAACAGAACATTGACTCCCAGTCGTTCAAACCGGCAACGGAACCATTTGTTGATTACATGGGCAGACCCGAGTTTACTATAATTAATCAACAACACCCTAAACTCACTGGCCCTTTCGGCGACAGACTGCGAAGCGATCTGAAGTCTCACCCGAAGTGAATCTAATGAGTTGGACAAGACTCAAGTGTCTTGGACCAGGTTCTGCGCATCCTACTTCTTCTTTCTTACTCCTGCGTGCCACTAGATCAACTAGCTCTGCGCATCACACATCCCCTTCTACTCGCAGCACTTCTACCCGTGCGATTCTTACCCACGCGCAAGTCACACGATTTCTTCCTGCGTCACACAACTTCCACTTATTCACATTACTTCCTACCTTATCGCATCTCTGTGCATCGCGGAACACCCAACCTCTCCTCAACGCTAAGCCCTCATCTCACAGTATCGCGCACCGCAGCTCCTCTACCAGTGCGATATCGCCTCTCTGCGATATCTTACCACTACTACTTTGTACTCTTAGCGTTGACTGTGTCGATGTGTGAAACTCTACTTCCCAGAAGTTATATCGTGATTAAATGGTCATTAGAAACAGACGTAAAGGAGTCTTTTAAGCAGCTTACTAAAATACTTCAAATTATCTCTATCTTCCTGCATTACCGTGAACTGAACCATACATATATTCACTTACTGCAACTTAACATTACATGCATAGTAACCAGTAAAGATAAGCAAGTACAAACACATTCATGCAACACATAACACGCAGATTTAACGTGGTTCACCCCCCAGGATGGGAGCTACGTCCACCAAACTGTGCTTCTATTATATATATTGAGGGAAGTTAGCACAGCCTGTTGCACCGCATATGCAGTGTGAGATCTCTTCTAGATCTCTGGTCTATTTCTATCTCTATATTGCCTTCCTTTCAATATATCCTTCCCTCTCTGTTCTCTCTGTGGATGGTTACATACAGACTCAAATGACTCACAGACAAGCTAGGTGTCTGGATCGTTACGACGCAATCTGTCTGACTGACTCCTGAGTCTAATTCAAGATAATCAACTGACCAACTAACTCACCAACCAACCCTTTACAATACAAAATACAAGCTTTTATAGGCGGCCCGAAGGTCTCGCCATTACAACACTGTGGGCCTGTCCCAACAGTAACCCAAACCCTAATTAGTGACAGTCGGCCCTCTCTGTCCTTGAGGTAGCCGCTTCCCGTCACACCACAGCTCTCTGCAGTCTTCCATGCTTCCCGGCACTGACCATGGGTATTATGCACCGCTTCTCTTTCTGTCCTTCGCCTTCAATGCTTGAGCCTCGTTGCTCCTTCTTCTTTATGAGGGTCGCTGATCCCTCCTGTCTTCCGCCGCTGCCTTCAATGCAGTGGTTGAGCTTTCTTCTCTCGGCCGCTTGGGTACCGTTGCCTTCTTGACTTTTCTATCCCAGAAGTTATGGTTTCCAGCTCTGCTCTCCAGCTGGAAACGTGCTACGACATCGTATCTCTGCCCTGTCTTCTTTCCGCCAACGCTATATCTTTCCGCCAAAACTTATCTCTTTCCGCCAAAACTAGCAGCTTCTTCTGTAGCTGCGGGACCCTGCTCCAACAGAAAGCCCCTCTTATATAGCACACATTTTCGTATCTAACACCGAGGTAAACATTTTAAAATTTCAGTTTTTTAATACTTGTTAATTTGTTAATTTCCACATACTATACATGTTAGTTCACTAATCCTATCTACGGTATAATATTTACAATTATTAAACTTGCAGACGAAAGATACTTCACCAGGGAAATCTAATATGGAGGTAGAAGCCATGGTCGTATCGTCTGAGGAAACATCTGGGCTCCAGGTAAACAATTAAAATTGTCATTTTTTAAATACATGTATGTCCATTGAATCATGCATGTCTAACTACATGAACACTTGATGACTGTAGGAACCAACCAAAACATCTGGACCATTTCTTGGATTTGTATCTCCTCCTAGGCCATACGTGAACAAGGGGCATGTGTATGTGAGGCGGCCTACTCCTAACAAGACTCTAGCTACCCACGACCATGGACCTACTGATACCATGGTAATGTATATCCTTCAATGATATTTGTTGGTTAACTTGAAATCCAATGCATAAATTGTTTTTGTTAATGTTTGATTTGCATTTTTACTGCATCAAGATCCAAATTTGTCTATTGCAAACCCCCCAGGGGTCGTTGATGCAGCAGTCAATGTTGCATCTACAATAACAACAAGCCACACAAAGGTACAACTATTTCAACATGATCTAGACATAATTTATTATTGTTGTCTATTGTTTATCCATGCATGTCTAACTATTTCAACATTTGGTGATTGTAGTCACCACTAGCAGGAGCAATTCATGGCCCCTCTGGTTTGACCATGGTTGAGGCCATCCTTGATGTTCAACCAACAACTCCATTTAATACACAAGGAATGCAATCCCCTTTGTCATAGTCTCTCTTTGAGGTGAGATGTCCGTTAATGACCAAGTGTTTCATGCAATTTCCATGCACAAGTTGATAATTGTTGAGTTAATTTACATATGGTATTTTATTTGTAGAGACCGATTCCGAAGAGGAGGAGACTGGTGCTCGGACCACCAAATATGCGAAATCATCCAACAGAGTGGGTGAGTGCTTGTTATAAATCAGTGAGCCACAAATTAATTATTTTAATTTCTATCTTGAGATAATGTATTAGTACATAGTTAGTTGAATTTAACAATTGATATTTAATTTACAGGATCAAGAGACACACACTGATCCTAGAGATGCTCCTAGAGGATCAACGTCGGGAAAGAACAAGAGGAAGCTTGATTTTTGATGTGTCTTATGGGATATATGTACATTTGGATACATGTATAGTTGGCTTGGATAGTTTTGGATAGTTTTGGATACATGTACTTTTGGATACTTTTGGATAAACATGTACTTTTGGATACTTTTGGATATACATGTACTTTTGGATACATGTACATTGACATTTCACTTTGTATTTTTTCTTTGGTTTCCACATGTTCTTGTGTCAATATATTGTGTTGATTTGTGTGGATTATCTATTACTTATGAATGCACTATGTCAAAAGAACAAACTATTATATTTAAAGGTTCCAATGAACTCACTACATGCACACTAATTGGATATCTAATTAAAAAATGTAATTTTGGATGATCATTACAAGTTAAGTCAAAGTTATTGCTCGTGTAATTTAATAAAACTAAGTGCAATACAATATATTTCAAGGTTTCAATGAACTCACTACATGCACACCAATTGGATATATCTAATTAAAAATTGTGAGTTTGGATGATAAAATTACAAGTTAAGTCAATCTTCAAGTTTAATTTAATAAATCTAAGTGCAATACATGCTACACATTTCATCAACAACCAACAACACTATTCAAAAAATATCATGCACCCAATGACTAATCACTCAGCATTAAAGGAACTACAATAGAATCCAAGGACCGAAAACCAACTTCGTGAATCAACATGATTTGAAGCATAAGTCCACTGGATTTGAAAATGTTGAGTTGGGAATTAGAATAATTTTGAACTAAGTTATGACAGTAAGATAAGACAAGATAGTCATATTTAGGTCCATGATAATCAGATAGAATATGAGAAACTCATTGCGTACTGGGAGATATGAGAAACAAGCCAATAACAACCAAGTAGTGACACCTCTTTACAATCATTGTTGATTCTTAAAGAGGTATTCAAGGTAATGGAAATTATTGGGAAATATGGCTCAACCATACAAGAATATTATGTATTCTTAAAGCCATGAGACTTTGTGTGAAGAACATGATATCATAAATATGCGGTCTATAACACTTGTCCATATGTGAGGGAGATCGAAACTATAATGTAATCAGAAACAGACTATGCATGAAAATATACAAGAAAAGGTGTGACTCCCATACTGAAAATATATTTTAAAGATTCCAAAATAAAAAGGGATGAAATATTGGCTTCATCAACTATGTTATTATCAAGTGTTGAAAAAGAGAGACCTCCTCAATGATTGGACCATTTGTTGGAAAACTCTGAGCATCAACTCTAATGCATGGTAATCCCTAAGCCCTGGTTAGGATTAGGGTTTCCCTCATAGGGTTAGGGTTTCCCCATTAATGAACATCCAATTGAACAATCTATGCATGCTAAACCATACGTTATGAATTCCAAACCATGGGCCATGCATGTTAAATACTAAACACTAGTTAGGGTTATGATTCCCCTGTGAACTCATCATGGGGCGCAAAAACCCACACGGGGCAGTGATTTTGAATTTTTTCAACTCCTACTAGCATGTTTGGGAAGGGGCCATATGGAAATTCCAACTATATCCCCATCGTTTGTGGTTTTCCAAGTTTTTCCCTCGTTGGCATGAAATGCATTGTCCCCTACTGAGAAAAACCCTAATTTCATAAACCACCGTATATGGAGGTCACCAAGTGATGGACAGGAAGGAGAGAGCCCCCCTAGCTAAAATCCCATGTCACAAATCCAACAAAATTGAAGGTTCCTCAATCAGAGGCATGAGCATCGATTTATGGTGAGTTGTGGGTCACCTCCATATTCTGTTCAGGGACACTTAGTGGACTTGTGCTCGATGCAAAAAAATTGTCACGAAGCAGCAATTTTGAATTTCGTCAATTCCTACTAGTGCGTTTGGGCTGGGGAAATATGGAAATGCCAACCATAGCCCCACCGTATGTGGTTTTCCAATTTTGGCCCTTGTTGGCGTAAAATGCATTGTCCCCTACTAAGCAAAACTCTAGTTTTAGAAACCACCATATATAGAGGTCACCAGGAAATGGAAAAGAGGGAGAGGGGCCCCACTAGATAAAATACCACGTCACGAATCCAACAGAATTGACGGTTCGTCGATCAAAAGCCCGAGCATCGATCTATGGTGAGTTGCAGGTCACCTCCAGATTCTGTTCAGGGACACTTGGTGGACTTGTGCCCGGTGCACAAAAAATTTCACGGAGCCACAATTTTGAAATCCATAAACTCCTACTAGCATGTTTGGGTAGGGGAAATATGGCAACACCAACTGCAGCCCCATCGTCTGTGGTTTTCCAAGTTTTTCCCCTGTTGGTGTGAAATGCATTGTCCCCTACTAAGAAAAACCCTAGATTCAGAAACCAATGTATACGGAGGACATCGAGTGATGGATAGGAGGGAGAGATCCCCCTGGATAAAATACGATGTCACAAATCCAAGGGAATCAATGGTTCAACAATCAGAATCTTCAGCATCGATCTATAGCGAGTTGCAGGTTGCCTCCAAATTCCATTTAGGGAGACTCGGTGGACTTGTGCCCAGTGCGCAAAAAATGTCACAGAGTCGCAATTTCGAATTTTTTCAACTTCTACTAGTGTGTTTTGGTAGGTGAAATATGGAAATGCAAACTGTAACCCCACCATCTGTGGTTTTCCAAGTTTAGCCCTTGTTTGCGTGAAATGCTTGGTGTCTAATGTAAATGTAAAATTAAGCTATGTGGTCCCACACTTGTACCTAGTTTGTAATCCCTATAAAAATATCCACCCTTCTTTCTTGCATTGTTGTCCTATGTCAATTATTCACCTTTAACAACCATATACTCAATTTTAAAGTGGTTTTTTTCATCACCATTCATGGGCATATTGAGGGTTTTCTTTCCCTCTATACAACGTGCCAACCAGTAATCACCACCCCATTCACTATCGTTTGAGGAAACCACTGTGTAAATGTGCCATGCATCATATGATTGTAGGTATATGATCAAATTATATTTCGTGTGATACAAGGCCATTAATATGAGTTTGAAGAATATGTAAATAAACAAAAAATGTTAAGGAAAAGAATCATACCAGGTTGTACAAGGTCTGAGACATGATCAAAATCTATAGAAATAGATGATTGGTATTCTTCCAATGGAGTTAACTCAACAATTTCACATTTATCAAGTGGGAGTGATATGTGATCCCATCCATCAACCTAATCCAATGATTCACACCCATTCTAGTCATCCTCACAACAAGGCGGGAAGAAACAAGCGAGTTTTCTGGTCCAAATTTCAAATACTGGGTTATTGAAGATTTGAACTAAATGAAAGCCATGAGTCCCAGGAATGATATTTCATTCCCATGCATGTGAATGATCTATGTCTACCGCCTCCCAAAAAAATATCTCCACATGTCTCTCTCTTGTCGATTTTCCTCGCATAGTTGATTCCTCTCCCATTACTGACATGCACCCCCTGACTATAGATTGATCAGTTTGAATAGTATATTATGTAGATAATTTAAATTCCTCTTTTCATAGGGATGTTTTGACACATGCTCCAGATCCATCATGCTCTCCTTTACCATTCCTTGTCTCAAAATAGTTCCACATATGTGGCACTTTGTAGTTTTTATGCAACAAACAAAACCATTGAAATATGCATGCATTTTTTAGCTAACCAACACTTCCATTAGACCAAATATAGTTTTGATCCATCTATATGTTACTTCCCTTTAAGTGATCATATAACATGATGAAGCAATGGCATACATAGTGGAATTCATGGCACCTATCATCACTTATGTAGAAGTGATATCCTTCATAATTTCTCTTTTCTCTTCACTGCTATTTGGGCCATGCCTATATGTGATATGGACCATCAAGGAAACCTTATTAGAGTGATAATACTGACTTTGGATCTCATTTTGAGGTTGCAGAGTGTAGTTCTCAGAAAAATCAACAACTCAAAGTATAGTACCATGGGGAAATGTATCTCTGCTTATTCTAAACTTCTCATCCTGCCATCATGCCAAGTGCACATGCTGAACATATTAATGTTTCTTTTCAATAAATTTCTTGACGAAGTCACTAACTTGTACCTGGTGACACAAAATTCTCTCAATATCCATTTTTTTAAGTAAGGATTGAAATGTAACTGTTCAAACATAAATTTTTAGATAAATGCATACCTGAGATGTCACCAATTGTATTTTTTTTCTTTCTTTCCCTGGGACTATTTCATAGCTGATATATTTGAAATTGTGCATGTCGATAACCATATTCCCAAATTAATTCTCTCCACTCTTGTGCATACATTGGCTCAATAATTCCATTCCAACACAATTGGAGCATGTTCCATCCAAACAAGATTTTGCATAGTATGTTTTCCCCTCAGGCCTATTGCACATGATGCTATGAATGAATTCTCTTGATGAAGTCAGTGGTATTATCAGGGAGAAATCCTGCACATGGTTAAAATAAAACACATGAAAAATGTAAAAAAATGTTTCATAGGAATATTCATATTCTACATGGTATCTACGGAAGCAAGTGTTACGAAGAGTATTTACTATAACATACCAGGGCTTACATTTCTCAAATGATATTTTCCCCAAGTTCAATTGTCTATGTTTATTCCTAAATTTCTCGTATAGTTATGTCTTTGTTATATCAAGAAGATGTTTAATATGTGGTTCACGGTCCTTTGAACCCCTTCTCAGTTTTAGTACATCCTTCTAGTTTGAAGAAGGCCTTGTGTGATCATGCCAAAAATGCTGCACTAGTCCCTTTACTCCATCAATTAGCTTCATGTCAAGACATGGCAACTGTTGTCTCCTTTCACACACTTGAGTTATGTGGGAGAAATATTCAAGCCACTCGGTGTGTCCTTGGGGCAAGTCTCAATTCAAGGATGTCACCTTATTCTTGACTCCTCTGTTCAGGCTAACTCCTAATGAAGCCAAGGGGGGTAGACCCTATTAAATTACTAAGGCTAATTACTTAGTGTGATGGTGTTATATTGATTAAGTTTTTTAGGATTTTTGAAATTAACCAGTGGAAACAAAATATAACAAGATGCAAGATTTTAAGCAGATAAGCATAGTAATGACACTCAAGATATATATAATAGAAAGAAATAAATCACAAGTGCCTTAAATGGAGTCAACAGAGAAAATAATGTGCTTGCATGCACTTGAAATAATGTTTTGCAAATGTCTTTTGGTAGATTTTAAATTAATGTGGAATGTGAATGAATTAAATTAGGCGAAAAGGGGACTCCAGGTATACCCAAGGGGTACTTGGAGTATGTCCAAAAGTGAACTTTCATGGCTACCCACAAGGTGGTTTGTGGGTTGGAAGGGAGTCCCAGAGACTATTGTTCATAATGCACCCATCAAGGTGTGACAGATATCGGCACCTCGAGGTCACTTTCTAGTTGTTCCCACTCCTTTGGGTATTTTGCCACCGTTTGCAGTTCGTTCGAGGTGATGGATTTTATCCTGATGGTTTGTCAATTTGGGAGTTGAATACTAATTAATATAGTCACTCAAGTGCTTTTGATGTAGCGTGACTAATCGGACGAACCGTAGCCAAGCACAGAGCATACACACTGGAGTCTTTGTTATTTTGAGTAAGTTTTAAAAGAGGTGTTCTTATTAAAAAGAAAACCCTCCAGGAACCTCTTTCGGTCCAAGTGGACCTTAATTGGGGAATCAAGGAGGGGTTGATTTTATTATTATTATTAAAACAATTAATGAAAATGGAATCATAGATACACAACATCGGTTTTCTAATTAGTCCTACCACGCATCTCTTTCCCCTTGCGGGTCAATCGGGAAGTCATGAGGTAAGTAGTATGATTAATTTTGAATTGAAAATATGGAATAATGAAAAATGTCATCAAAATATACAATACTACATGTCAATACTAACTTAGAACAGAAATAAGGTGAAACAATGTAAAAAAGAACACGGACACGAATCCCCCCAAGGGGGATGGTGAATAGGATCGAAAGAGCCTATTCAAAAACATTTTTATTTTTATTAGAAGCAATTACAATATCATAAAACTGAAATTAATCCACTTGGTCCTTATATGGAATGAGACCAAAGGTTTACAAATTGCAAAAATTTGAAATTTTGGGAAGACGGAGACCCCTTGGGGGGTTTCGAAAGGTCCAAAAATGCTTTCCGAACGGTGCATCCTCCTATTTTATGTTACACCTGATAAAAAAAAAGAAATATTATCACATTTAAATATACCCAAAATTACTTTCAAATTACTTTTGTATAAACAAACTTTTTACCCAAAAATTCTACGTTAAAACTAGTTTTTAAAGAAGCGGAAAAAGAACCAAGGAAAGCAAGATTTCCTTGGGATATTGGCCTGATTTGGGGGCAGCCAATATGAAGCACTTAAATTTCTGAATATATTTTTTTATATTCTAAGGAAACAACCATGCATTCAACAAGCTTTAGGTCTACTTTCACAGCCTTGAAAAATGACAATTTTCCTAAAACTAGATCTAGAATGCTTGTAAATTTTCTTTTAGGAATGAGATCTAGTTTATGAGATTTGAAGCAGCAAGATATATGTAAAATAATCTATAAAATTGAAATATATAAACAATTCCAAAGTTGCAAACAAGTAACCAGACTTATTTTAGAAATATTTGAAGGAGGAAGAGGAAAAGAAGAGAATTTGTTGTTGGAAGCCTTGAAGATCAACCGTGGAGCTTTTCGGTGGAATGTAGAGGGACTATGCCTTTGAATGGTTTTGGAGAGAGTAAATAAGCAAACTATATCAACATGCTCTCAAAGCTAGGAACCTACAACTGAATCCAAAGACTTGCCAAAATACTTGTGAGATCTGGTTAATACATACATAGAGATTTTAGAATAACATGCATATAAACTTATAAAACATGCTGAATCTAGATCTCTAAACATGCATCAAAAAGGAAAGAGATGGCCAATAAACTTATTAACAAACTCATTTCTATCAATATTATAATAAACTTATTATCAATATTAGTAATGAATCCACAAACAATCAGTAAATTATGAACATAGATACAGGTTACCTCAGTAAAACATGGAAATGCTCATCCACACATACAATGACATGACACCATCTTTCCTCCAAAGCTTCACTTTATTCCAATAGTAAAAAATATTACACAGTTTTACAAAATCAATAGCTCCTCAATCCAACTCTTACTAACTCAAAAAGGAGGCAACCATGCTTTATTTATACACAAAATTGAAACCCTAGCCCAGAGGGGGCACAAATCCCAAGGAGATAGACCACTGTAGCTAAAGGAGAGCCAATCAGTGCCTGATCTGAAGCTGAACTGAGCTTCTACTAAGTCTGAATGTCAATCGGGGGGCTGATTGAGTTGATGCATCGACATGCTAAGTGAATCATCAGCCACATAGCTCCTATAAGAGCCCACACATGTGGAAGAGAGAGAGAGGATGTAATTCCCCATAAAGGAGGGTGAAGTTCAACTCTGGATCCACCCAAATCACCTCCTTCAGTTAAGGATTTGTCATATCCAGTCAATATGGCGCTGATGAGACTGGTTTCAATCAAATCGGTTGAGAATCCATTGATCTAGGATTTTGGATTTGCTCCATTATTCATCAATTTATTAATTAAAACAATCAATAATTGATTTTTTGGGGCATTCTGACCTGAGTGATGGAAAATCACTCAAAACTAGGAAAAAGTGGGTCTATATTTTTACTGGGTGCTTTTAGCTTGAAAATGAGCACCTACATAACTGAATCTAACTTCTGAGCCCACTTTTATTACAAAAACAATTTTTCCAATTAAACTATTAAAAAATAGCCTAAGTTTTGGAAAAAATAAATTTTAATAAAAATAACTGAAAAAAAATTAAAAAATTAAAAACCGAGGGGGACTTAGACATGTTCATATGACTCAACCATAATTCCTAGCATGTTTATACATTGACACATAAACTCGAATAACCTCAATAGGCCTAAATGCCAAGCCGACCACCCCAACTTTGGAGGTATTGAGTGAAAAACTCAGAAATTATCAGTCATTTATTCAACAACCAATAATAACCAAGGGAAAAAATACCTTGGCTGATCGGATTGACAAATAAATTCTAAGAGACCAAGTATTTTACAGACATTATCATGCTAGAACATTTATTACAATTCCCTCATGGGGTATGAACATGTGATATAGTACAACAAGCACTTCCCAGAAGCACTTCTGAAGGTCTTCTGAAGTCCAAACAAAAAATCTTTGTCTGGTTCACCAGAATCACTTGATAAAAACCACTAGGTACAACTTAGGTGGTAACATTCTGGATCCAACTATAGGACGTGTGTTCAATCTGGTCATAGGGCAAGGAGAGGATACAAGAACACCAGAATCTCTGGTTTATACACCCTGTAAAAACAACTCAACTTGACAAGAAAACCTCAGTAGCACAATCTTTACATAAAAACCAAATGAACCATTAAGCTTATTTATTTAAACAAAATAAACGTAACTAACTAACGAAAAAAGGTTTTATTATAGCTAAGTACAAAATAGAAATGCAGAAAGTAAATGCTCTCTTTTACGAGCTTATTTTCCTACTCTAAGCATGATATAAAAAAGGTTAGGTGTAATAAAAAATCCAATGTAACCACCTAAGCATTTTATTAACATAAAAAAAAATTCCTTGTCTTTGGTTACCATCCAAAGTAAGGATACCTTATTTAGAAAATGCAAACCTGCGTGATGATTCAGAATGGGTGGGATGGATGGGAAATCATAGGCATGAATAAAGTCATTAAAATTCTTCCCAAACTGGTATGTGCTCATGCAGGCTGCTTCTATCCATGACTAGATAGGACTGATATACTAATCAACATGATGAGGTAGAATGACTATATCATCATACTGATCATGAAGGATTACCGAATGATGACTCATTGTATAAGCATCAAGCTTCTCCAAATCATAAGGAACCTCTACATGTGAAGAAGATGGCTGAGACTAATATTCCACTCACTGCATCACATCTGAATTTTCACAACACTACTTCTCAATGTATTCATTACTGATACCCTTGTGCAACTCTGCATGATATGACTCTGAATGATCACGTAAAAATTTTGAATGCTCCTCTTCCATACTAAGATTTTCCTAGGTATCTAGATCCATGCTCCCCTCTACGAATGTATCATAGATTGGACTTCCACAAATTTTTGAATAGACACTCCCCTTGCTAGACATATCATGGATGGGGTTCTCAATAATATTTTCACAAGTTGGATTATCTATGAAATTGCAATAGTCATCACTCCCATCTATGTTGGATATGAGAGAGTCTTCCTTGCTGGTATCATATCCTGAGATATAACTACCCTCCTCCTGCTCGTAATAATCATCCTTCAAAGTTTTGGTTTCAAAGATATTATGAGAATTTAAACTTTCGAAAACTTCATCCCTAAGTGATGAACATAGAGGAGTATCATCATACACATCATAAACTTCTTCATAAGTGTTGATCTCTGTAATGGTTTCCTCATGAGATCTTTCTGGACAAGCATTGCAACAATCTTGAGAAAATATCAAATCTTCAATGTTTTTAGTTATGGTGACATGAGGAGAGTCTTCAACAATGTGTTCAATCATGGGTTCTTTGTGAATCTCTTCAACATGATTGTCATGGATGTTCCCATCTTCAGAATCTTGCTATGTAATGAGAGATACCTTATATTCTTTAAAAAGCTGCTTAATTGCTTCCTTTCTTAAATAACTACTACGATGCTCTTTAATGGGAGTATCATGGGTCTCCTCTTCACTTAAATGTTCAAGAAGTGATTCCAAGTATTCAATACTTTGTATCATGGAAAAAGTTCCATCATATGTTTCCATGTGATACTCTACCCCAGATAGGTAGAAGGTAAAGATATTTTCAAGGAACTTTTTCAAACTATTCATACTACCCCTACCATAATGCCACTGCTCTAAAAAAATCCAAAGGAAGATTGGAAATGAGGTTATACATTTATTAGGAAGGACCTGATAGAACCAACAATAGGCCTCACCCTGAAAATTACCAGCAAACATTTCCATCATATTGTCTTCATGAAGCACATGGGAGTCAACCATCAACTGAAGGAAAGATTTGACATGCCATATGGCCGAATCACCATAATTTCCATGAAATATTGGAAGCCAATTATATGCATCTCCCACACCATCACAATAGTTAGGAAAACCTAGGATGTTTGAGAAATCAATAGGCTAAAAAATTCTGGTTATCTGGGCACCATACTGCTCCCTTAATTCATCCATATAAAAAATTGATAGTATGCATTTGATATAACCATTAAACCTTGTACTGAATAGGTGGAGCTGTCAAGTGATGAGCTTTAAAGGTTTTAATATGTCGCATGGGCTCATCTACACACAACAAAACTTCACAAGTTTCTGAGATAACAAGGTTTTTATCCCTTCAATGGAGTCGCCATGTAAGATTTAAAATATCCATTTAAGAACTCTCACAAAAATTACTTTTTGATTTTCTTTGTAAAAATAAAAACTGAAAAAAAGTCAGTGGAGTTTCCAGATGAAAATTAAAGATCTACTCTAAGCCATTCATTAAACAAAGAAAAAACAAAAGGGAAGAAAACAAAAAGTCATACTCCGGGAATAAAAATATTTATCCCTGGCAATGGCGCCAAAAAGTGTTTCCACCTTTCACACACTTGGGTTATGTGGCAGAAACATTCAACCCACTCGGTGTGTCCTTGGGGCCAAGTATCAAGTCAAGGCTGTCACCTTGTTCTTGACTCCTCTGTTTAGGCTAACTCCTAACAAAGCCAAGGGGGGTAGACCCTATTAAATTACTAAGGCTAATTACTTAGTGTG